>JASAOG010000007.1:7112500-7322500 GCA_030265305.1 Biomphalaria pfeifferi | reverse complement strand
ATATTTGGTTCTACAGTGCTCAAAAGCGAACATTAGAAATAAAACAACCTAGCTTATCAACACATTCTATATTCTGTACACCGGATACACCAAATCCATCCATACATCCCAGTGGCGCTACAGCCCATGGAGGCTTCTGGCCTCTTTCAACACATACCTCCATTAAGATCTTTCCAGAGCCTTTCGTCTCCACGCCCAAACCCCAAGCTGTTGTAGATAATAATAATAATAATAATAATGATAATCTTGATTGTACGTATGGAAATTTGTCTTACAATTTGTGCATTACACCAAACAAAAAACATTATAACTATAAGAAACCAAAGTGTACATTCACACCAGACTCACTCATAATTTACATGTGACAAAGTTTATACCAGATTGTTCTTATTTAATGTCTGCCTCCACATCACCTATCCATCGCATTCAGGGCCTGCCTGTGGATCGCCTGCCTTTTTTTGCCTCTATACAATTTTCGCTCCTCTGTTCTCTGACATTCTGTCAAGGTGACCTGCCAAACGTAGACTGTTCTTTTTTTTTTTTTTATTTCTGTCACTATTAGCGGACACACCAAAAGGTTTGTTATCTACATTTGTGGTGCGCAATACAAAAATCTGCAATAGTCACACCAATATATTAAAGATATTTGATGTTGAAACTTTTTAAACATTGAAGTTTTAGCAAATTCACAAATGTTTTTTTTTGCTGCTCCGTAAAACAAGAGTACAGAATACGGAAGTATGGGATAAGCGAGCTGATATCATGGAGCATTTACTACTTTGAGTGCACTTTTAGGTACAATAGAATCAAATTTCTAAAACCTTTTGCAGAGCAGAACAAAGTAATTACAAAGCTTATATCAATTCGCTCTGTCTGTCTGGTTGCTAGGTCGGACAAGCTATTACTCCTACACCCAATCTCGGATCAAGCTGAAATTTTGCAATTATTTCTTGTACATGACAACTCAAGAATCAATAAAAAAAAAAAAATTAAATAATTTTAATAACGTTTTTATGCAACTTATAGAGCGATTTGTTTTTCTCTTAAATGTTAATCAATGTTAGATTTAAAAACAATGGAGAATGTTCTCACCCCACCCCGCTCCCTCCTTCTCCCCGAGAAAGATTCCCCTTGGTTAAGTGAATGTATAGATCTGGTACACTTTTTAATATTACAATGATAAGCTTTTAGATCTAAGAGTAGTCTAGACTTTAAAGATGATGCGCAAAATGTTCCTGAACATTAACTTATTAAACTCTTGAATCTGTAATGCTTTACATTCGGAAATTCCAGAACGCGATAGTCCTTTCAAAATGATGTAGAATCTAGACCTAGATTCTTTGATATACATCTCTAGCCAAATTTAAATTTATTTATTTTCTTTACTTGAAAAGTGATAAAGGTCAAACTAGAGTTTTTCCCGCGAACTAGTCATTCTTTTCTCAACGATATGCATCAACTGTTAGATGTCTCTGAAAATCGTTAGAGTCGTTTTTGAGATCAGCGTCCAGGTTCCTGGTTCCAGGTTCCATGAAGGAATAGATGTATTTAAAAAAAAACGAAATAGTTAATGAACTATTGGTGAAAGGGAACAGATGGTGGTGGGTAGAAGTAGGACTAGGTCCCTAAATGAACAATTTTATGTCATAAAAACAAAACGACCATGTAAACATTCACCGAGATACCCCACCCCCCTTCTTCCCTTCCCCTTTTCATAAAATCTAAACAAAAACAATGGTTTCAATATTTGTAATCGCACAGATTTATTACTTCTATGTCTACTAGGGGTTCAATTACATGGCTGGTCCAAAGTAATTGATACAATTGAATATAAGCTTTGTTGTTTTTTTTTTATTTATATTTTTAATATTTTTCTTGTTTTAACTATTTGGATGGCATCATGATCTTACAAAAAACGTTTTTAAAAGTTTTTCTTTTCTATTTATTTCAAAATCCTATTTCATTCCCATACCTTGTTCTGTAAGTTCTTTTTTTTTTCTACACCACATTTCTTCTTATCGCTTCCTCTTATTTTCCAATGTCACTGTATTTTACTGCTATAGGACAAGTAAAGCAATCCCAAACAAATCAAAGTGTAAATAAAGTAGATTACTGCGATCAATTTTTATCTTGAAACTAGCCATTAGAAATGTACTTTCAAGATTGTGTTTTCATTACAAAACTTATATAAACTCACTCTGTCTGCCTGTCTGTCTGCTAAAATGTTTGTACTTGTTATTTCTCTAAGACCCAAATCCGATCACGCTGAAACTTTGCACATTTATTTTTTCTTTAATGCAAACACAACCAACAATTTAAAAAAAAAAAAAGTTAATTAACTTTTGGTAATTATTTATTTTGTTTGGTATCGAACAAGGGAAAGAAATAGTAATTGAATGAGGTGGTGGTGTAAGATAAATTAGTCCCATTTATAGGTCGCTTTTCTGAATTGAAACAAACAATATATAACTATACCATCTTCTCTAGTCATAAGTACCTTACTTTCAGAGTGGTTAGCACGTCTGTCAAAGGAGGTTTGAGCCACAAATCGAGTTCAAATCGTCCCACCCCTTTTTGTTTTGTAAATATTTTTAAAAACCAATTACTGTAAAATTCACCCACATATCCCTTTTTCTGCCCCCCCCCCCCCCAAATTTTTCCATCTGGTCCAGATACGTGATAGGGTCATAGTGTTTTGGAACGCTTAAAGCATGAAACAAATACATTTGGTAAAAAAAAAATATATTAATCGAACAGATTTATTGTTGGTAGTGTAACTCTAAATCAATGATAAACCCAATACCATGGCTGATCCAAGCTAACTGATACATCTAGACTTCGTATAAACTTTGTTGGTTTTTCAAAAGTATTTTGTTATAATTTTCTAGTCATCAGACTAGCAGGGTACCTAAACATTTACAAAGGTTTTATATATCTTATAATATGCATGCTAATTTGTATATATATATATATATATATGTTGCAAATGTTTAATGCTAGTAATTGTACCATATTTAGGAAGACAATAATCTCAAGCTTAAATAAATGAATATAGAATCAGTGCCGGACGTACATAAGTGAATGCCACACGGAGTAATATTTTTCAGGCCCCTATCCTGTCTTCAAGACTTTAACTCTTTCTCTCGTAATTGACGATGCCAACGTTGATTTGACCCCCATTAAACTAAATTGTTTTTTGAATTTATAAAATTTAATTTGTGTTGTGTAAAAAGAGCATGCATTGTTCTACAATTTGATACCAACTATAACATTTTTGATAACAAACACAAAAACATTATTGAAGTTTAATCATAACAGGATCGTGGAATACAAATGAGCAAAACGAATAATACTATCGAAGCGAGGAAATTAATTACGGAGAGAATGAAGTAAAGGTACATCATGTTCACTAATGCTAAGATTTCAATTTATAATCTCTTGTTTTTTTTTTCCTAGAGTTAGTATGCATAAGTAAAAATGTTTATATTTTTAGTTTTTAGTATGAGGATGCCGAGCATATGAATGAGGCCCTGAGTGGTAGCACTAGCTGCAGTGTCATACTTCAGCCTCAATATAAGACAGCATCTGATGACAACACAGTTTAATGGAAGTGACGTCAGAGGAATGTTGGTCAACAAGTCAAAGAGGGAGAACCAGATTAGGCGCTAAAGGCAGCGCGACATATTTGTCCTGTAAAGAAGAAAACAACATGTTATTCATTTGAAATAGATCAGACTTAAGTATTGTTTCAGTCAACAAGAAACTGGATTCGCTTCAGAGAAACTACTTTCTATATTCATTTAGCATTGCAAGTAGAGTAAGTTCCCCTTTCAGACATTGCCATCTATAGGGCAGATGATGTAAAGATCATACTTTTCTCTTTTCCACATAAAACGATGGCGTCTGGTGGCCAGCACAACGATCAACCGCCTAGTAATATCAAGCACCCATTAGAGATGTGTGGACCCGGAGGCGCCCTAAAGATCCCGAAATTTAAAATCCCACTGTTCAACAGGATTTGAACCCGGGACCCATCGGCTCGAATGACAAAAACTTTACCGCTCAGCCATCGCGTCTCCTTATGGTTTACAAATCAGAACAATTAAAATTATAAACTGCTTCTAATCCTCTTACTATTTGGGCATTTACTTAAATATTTTAGTATGTGCTAAACTTTTACTTTTCGTTCGGGAATGTGGGGGGGGGGGGGGGGATTCTAAGAATTTTTTTTAATGTATATTTTTATGAGCATTGTATTGCTTGTCAATATCATGGTATACAATTTCCTTTTTGCACTTTCTTGGAAATGTCACTGTAATGCGGTTGTTCTGGAGACTATAAAACAAAAATTTCCTATGGGTTATGTCAGTTGTTAATCGTATTGCTAGACATTCAATACCATGGTAGTTCGTCCATTAAACTTGAGAATGCCTGCACTTTAATGTTTTATACTAAACGTTATATAGACATTGTTTCTTTACCTTTTTTATTAGTATTTTTATTTTATTTTTGGTTTGAAAATGTTCTAAAAAATATTTGTTTTTCGTGGCTTTCATGTTCATTTAGCAAATCTTAAGACAATAAAGAATTAGATAAGAACAGTTGTCCGGCGTAGACCTGTTATTATTTAGTGTAATAGAAGATCGGAATTAATTTCAAGTAATTATGAAGAGAAGAAATGTAGACCTTGGGCAATAAATATTTGGTTCCTGTAGTAAAGTATTTTTAGTAATTGAAAAGTCTAATGAGACCTAGATCTATACTAAGGTATGGATTAGTAGCACACTTTGTACTTTACTTAGCAGACGTAACCTTGCAATCCATAGGGTAGAGAATGTGAAGGTTATGTTTCTTTGGCTGACGGCTAACTATTAGGTCACGTGGCTATGTCCAACCGTCTTAAATTTCCAAACATAGGTCAGGTACTCATTTGGAGTTGGTTGGACTCATGGGCGTCCTGAAAATACCAAAATTTATAGCCTTCAGTGAGATTCAAACCCGAGATCCCTAAAATCGGATGTGCTTTACAACTTGGCCACCACGCCCCCTGATACGCTTCATTTGTTCTGATTTCTACTTTGTAGTTTGTATGCCAACTTAAAACAAACAAACAAACTAACAAACCAAAGGTTGACATGACATTCTGGCACTGATTTAGACTGTCCTTAAATCAATTCGAGTCGAGGTCACTTGTTAAGTACGTAAACATAACTCTGTCAAAGCAAAACATTTGTTTGTATTCGCTCTTCAGTTCGGGGAGTTTACAATAATGTTGTCATGACCATGTTGTGATTGCTTCCCTTTTATTAAACGTAATTAATGTCCTTGTCTCCTGCCATCTCATTATAATAATTAAGCTAATCTGCTACTTTCGTTTGTAGTTTATTTTCAAAAAAAAAAAAAAAAAAAGATTCAATTTTAAAATGTACATGTTTAAAACCTATACTGTGCGAATGAAAAAGTCGGAATGAAACATGTTTCCAATATGTTGCCATAGTAACAACAACAGATGTTAACAAAAAAAAGGTCAAGGAAAAAAAAGAATGACTTGTAATAAGTAGCGCTCTTGTACGAAAGAACCTTACAAATATTGTTTAACATCAATAAAGATGCAGTCAGTGGACTAGCCCCTGCTCTCTTAAATAGATGTTATATTAATTGTAATTCTTATAATCTTTAGCAATCGCTCATTTTCAGTGGCGGAAAATTGTACACAACTTGTAGAGAGATTAACAGAAAGGCTTTTTTTTTTTTGGTAATCACATCATACTGTTTAAGAAAATAAATGTTTATTGATGGATTGAAAAGTCTTGATGTAAACAACGGTAATTTTAGAGATGTTTTAAAAAAGAGCCTGAAGATATAAGCTTGCTGAAAAGACTAACACTAATGTAAACAGCCAAGAGAAGTTCCTTGACAATAAGTGGCGAAAAAAACTATGCCATTGTTCTAAGTACATTATCAGTGTTATTATTCAGTGTCATTATTCAGTGTCATTATTTCAGTGTCGTTTTTCAGTGTCACTATTCAGTGTCATTATTCAGTAGCATTATTTCAGTGTCATTATTTCAGTGTTATTTTTCAGTGTCCTTATTAAGTGTCATTTTTCAGTTTCATTTTTCAGTGTCATTATTCCAATGTCTTTATTCATTTTTTTTAAAGTGTCATTATTCAGTGTCATTATTCAGTGTCATTATTCAGTGTCATTATTCAGTGTCATTATTCAGTGTCATTATTCAGTGTCATTATTCAGTGTCATTATTCAGTTATGTTTTTAAGTGTCATTATTCTGTGTCATTATTCAGTGTCAATATTCTGTGTCATCATTCTGCCTCATTAATTCAGTGTCAATATTCTGTGTCATTATTCAGTGTCAATATTCTATGTCATTATTCTGTGTCATTATGCAGTGTCATTATTCAGCGTCATTATTCAGTTTCGTTTTTAAGTGTCATTATTCTGTGTCATTATTCAGTGTCAATATTCTGTGTCATTATTCAGTGTCAATATTCAATGTCATTATTCTGTGTCATTATGCAGTGTCATTATTCAGCGTCATTATTCAGGGTCATTATTCAGTTTCATTTTTAAGTGTCATTATTCTGTGTCATTATTCAGCGTCAATATTCTGTGTCATTAATCTGCCTCATTAATTCAGTGTCATTGTTCAGTGTCATTATTCATTTTTTTAAAGTCAATATTCAGTGTCAATATTCTGTGTCATTATTCTGTGTCATTTTTCAGTGTCATTATTCTGTCATTATTCTGTGTCATTATTCTGCGTCATTATTCTGTGTCATTATTGTGTCATTATTCTGTGTCATTATTCCGTGTCAATATTCTGTGCCATTATTCTGTGTCATCATGCAGTGTCATTATTCAGTGTCATTAGTCAGTTTTGTTTTTAAGTTTCATTATTCTGTGTCATTATTCAGAGTCAATATTCTGTGCCATTATTCAGTGTCAATATTCTGTGCCATTTTTCAGTGCCATTATTCTGTATCATTTTTTCAGTGTCATTGCTCAGTATCATTATTCAATTTTGTTTTTAAGTGTCATTATTATGTCATTATTCTGTGTCATTATTCTGTGTCATTATTCTGTGTCATTATTCTGTGTCATTATTCTGTGTCATTATTCTGTGTCATTATTCTGTGTCATTATAATGTGTCATTATAATGTGTCATTATAATGTGTCATTATAATGTGTCATTATAATGTGTCATTATTCTGTGTCATTATTCTGTGTCATTATTCTGTGTCATTATTCTATGTCATTATTCTGTGTCATTATAATGTGTCATTATAATGTGTCATTATAATGTGTCATTATTCTGTTTCATTAATCAGTGTCATTATTCAGTGTCATTATTCTGTGTCATTATAATGTGTCATTATAATGTCTCATTATTCTGTGTCATTATTCAGTGTCATTATTTTGTGTCATTATTCTGTCATTGTTCTGTGTCATTATAATGTGTCATTATTCTGTGTCATTATTCTGTGTCATTATAATGTGTCATTATTCTGTGTCATTATTCTGTGTCATTATTCTGGATCATTATTCTGTGTCAAATTCTGTGCCATATTTCTGTATCATTATTATGTATCATTATTCTGTGTCATTATTCTGTGTCATTATTCTGTGTCATTATTCTGTGTCATTATTCTGTATCATTATTCTATGAAGGATGTGCGTTATTTACTCAACAAGTACATCCTATGTCTGCCATGTTGTTCTATAAGTACAGGAATTTTTATTTCATTGTTAGCTCCTCACACTGTATTACTTGTTTAGTATTGAACTGAGTTTGAAAACATTGGACGGAAAAAGTATTCTACACTTTATTTCTTCAGCGTGTTCTAAGAGAGGAAACTCTGAACTCACGTCTATTATGAATTATGTTATGTAATTTCGTTATGTAATTTCGTTATGTAATTTCGTTATGTAATCTCGTTATGTAATACTTTCCAAAACAGGTCTGGACAGTTTTCTCCTTAACCTTCAGCTATCTCTTAGTCTATTGGACCTTTGGGGCACCACATAAGATCTGTTGACCGTTTTTTTCCATTCCTCTATGTCTTTTGCTTCGGATAGATTCTTTTTCAATGACAGGCCAGTTCATTCTTGAAAGTTGTCTTCCCATTGCTTTCTCTGCCTCTTTTTCATTTTCCTGGTTAAGTTCCCTAAATGACAATCTTTGCGGGCCCTGAGGACTTTGCGATATTGCCATAGACACTTTTAAAGATACTCAGAAGAGCTCTCTCAAGAAATGTGGAATTAACACATTAAAGCGGTAAATACTTTAGCCTATGATTGCACGTGTCTCGGAGAGATAAGTATTCAGTGTTTCCGAGATAGAGACGAGAAGAACGCAAAGAAAACAGATCGGCCCAAAAATATATTAATAAGCAAAAGAAGACAATGCTGAAATAGACCCCCCAACCTACCTATGCCTTGAATGTCATAGGCTTTTTAAAGTGAGCATTCACCGGTGACCACTAGAGCAGAAATGGGTCGCCTGAATCAGCTATAAAACAGATATTTACTATATTAACTCAAGGACACTAAAGGCATATAAGTATCTTCTTCTTTAAAGGAACTTGTTCATTTTTTTTAAGATAAAGAAGATGGCGCTCATTATAGAGTGGATACCACATTGATTCATCCTTTTGATTGTACTTGTTACGTCATATTTAACATGTTTGTAATGTTTACAAAGAAAACTACATCCTGAACCAAACCTCCTGCTTGAAGACGAAGGCCCGGTTTAAAACCGGGTTGTTGTTTTTTGACGGCCGTTGACTTGTAGCACCAAACTACTTGTAGACAACTAAACCATTGTAGGCATAGTATATCTTATAACTTGTCAAACTTAAAATAACTTAAATATCTTTATTGTGAACAATATTATAAAATTTTTACTACAATATAGACAAAATCGATTTGAGATAAAAGAATTATATGTGGTAGACTTTAGCAATAATATAAAATAGTAGTTTGTATAAAATCTAACTCACTACAAAAACACGTCTTTTCACTGTCTCATTCGGGACTCGTCTGTCCTACTTAAGACCGCTATCTCTAAAGGCCTCTCATTCAAATTTTGAGGCTTATTTATTCGCTTAACCAGGATTTTCTCGAGGGGTGGGGGTGGGGAGTTAGAATGGGGGGGGGGGGTAAAAAAAAGTATTCCAGTTATTTACATCTAACAGTTATTAGTTTTGTCCCACTTGAAACTGCTTGAGAATGGATACGAACGTAGGTGGGCATACAAGTTTGGCCAAAATCCTTCACAAACCATCGTCGCGACTGACCGTGTCGAAAGCATTGGTGAGGTCCACAAAGGCAGCGTATAGGCTTAGGTTCTGATCTTTGCATTTTTCTTGTAGTTGTCGCAGAACAAATATCATGTCTGGTGTACATTTACCGGCTCTGAAGCCACATTGGCTCCCAGATAACCATTCAATTCGTTTACTAAAGAGTGGGTTATCGCAAGCTTTACTTCAGCGCAAAGTTCTAATAGGAGCCTGCCGTTATCATTGCAGTTTTCAATACAATGTCAACCTAGGACACCTGGCTTTGAATATTCAATCCATAATAGCCCGTTCTTCTTAGCGATTCTGGGGCTCATAGTCTATTTGTGGGAGGGGGTGGGGTGGTTGGGGGTTGTCTGATTGAGAGAAAAATGTGGTAGGTAATCAATCAGAAGTATTTAAGTTTATAAGCCAGGCATGTCAAACACGGCGTTTGGGGGCCGCATGTTAAAGTATTACACTGGAAAATAAGAGATGACAAGCTACTTGAATTGAAAAATAGTTTTTGTTAAACTGAACAACGAGAGTGAGTCTGCATTGCAAGCAAGCTACATTTTGTCAAACTTAATTGCAAGCCTTAGAAAATCATTTAGTGAATGTGATTTTATGAAGGAATGTGTCGTTAAAGCTGCCGAAGTAATTTGTCCAGAAAAGGTAAACAAATTCAAATAAATAGCGTTAACTAGGAACACTGTGGCAGATAGAATAACGACATGTCATTCAACTTGCGTGAACAATTGAAGAACTAAATAGTTGATTTTGAATTATTTTCATTGGCTCTCAATGAGTCAACTGATGTAACGGGTGTAGCACAGTTGGCTACTGTGACAGGAATTTTGAGATACATGAGGAGCTTCTTGCGTTCAGTTCTATGCATAACACCCCAACAAGCGAGGATGTTTTTTTAGAAATAACAGGAGGTGATATTGTTTACCTTTTGTAAAGCTAGCTAGTCTAACAACCGATAGCGCACCAACCATGAAATGAAATGGTATTGATGCAAAGCTACTTGCAAAAATAAGAGAGACTGGTGATTATTTTTAATTTGCTCATTTTCAGTGCATCATTCACCATGAAACATTCTGCGTAAAGCCATTACAGTTCCAACATGTCATAAGATCGGTTTCAGTAGCTTTCTTTAAATCATCGCCAATTTTCAATGTTTCTGCATGACAGTGCACACGAATTTGATTGTATTCCTTACTACTCAGTAGTCCGCTGGCTCTCTTGTCATAAATTATTGAAGAGATTCTTGCAATGCGTGAGGAAATTTTATTGTTTCTGAACATGAAAGGTGAACCTGTTGAGCATTTCCAAACTGACTAATGAATTCAGGATTTGGAATTTTCAGTTAGTCTTACTGGTCACCTGCAAGACTTGAATTTGAAACTTCAGGGTAAAGACTAAATTGTCACAACTGCGTGTGATGATGTGAAGTGCTTTCAAGCAAAGTGACGACTGTGGATAAACCAAATATGAAGAGAAACACTTGTTCACTTCTCATCGTGTCAGGAACTAAAAAGATTAAGGCATTTGATCAAAATTTGTCATCAGTGATGAAGGTGTCAGTGGAAAACAAACCTCAACTTGGCATTAATAGACTTGTGTCCTAGAAAAGATGCCAAGCATCAGGACAAGCAAAATAATGCGTATTCATAGTATTTTTTAGTCACGAAATGGTACTGCACATTTAGCTAACTAAGGGACAGGTATGCCATTAATTATTGTATTCTATTGTATTGTTTCTAATTTTCATAAAACTAGTAGGCTATTCTGCAACTGATTTTTGGATGCGGCCCTTCAGGTCACAGTAAGTTTTTTGTGACCCACACAGCTAAATGGGCTTGACACGCCTGCTATAAGAGATTACAACGTTATCATTTATAGGATGCATTGGCATAGTGAACCTTTAAAAATAAAGGTCATTTATAAATTGGATATATTAAGAATTTTTGTTACACTCCATACCTAAAACTGTGATAATTTGCATTACGGTAATTAAAAATGTCATGTAACTTCATTATGGTGCTACAACATCCCTATATTTTTTAAATTATTATTTTTTTTAACATGAGACAATGTGTTCAACATAAGTTTGTTACATGTTGTATTGTTGGCCTCCTTCATGTCATAACGACTTTGATTAATCTCGTAGAAAAACGAAATAAAAAAAGCCCTGTCATTATTTATGGCCGGAACGATGTCCACCACATAGTAGATCCCCGCCCCCCTCTCCAAGCAGACGATGTGACAAAGGAACGGAAATATCCGAAGGGCATCAGTAGTGCAATACGTTTTGACAAGTTTTAACACTGTGTGCCACAATCTTTTACAATTAAAAAAATAGCACTTCTTGAACTGGCCTCGCTTGTTTGAATACATTTCTATGGAAAGTTAATATTTATCTGAACTCATTTTGGAAACAATATTCGTAATGACGAAAATAGGCGATGGGGAAACCACCTCGGGTCAGAGAAATCTCTCGAGTGTTCTGTTAGTTCTAAATGTCATAGTACAAGTGAACTGAATAGAAACTCTTTTCAGTGCCCCAACATTCTAGAAAACCGTTTCTCAGGTCTAGTCGTATTCCATTGTAGCTTTTTGCGTTTAAAAAAAATGGCCAACTATAGGTAACAAATGATGGTTAATCACTTGATTGCAAGGTGTCACTGGGTTGATTTTGGATGTAGGCGCGGTGACATTGGGTTCATATCATAAACTTATATTGTAGGCGTTGTCAGGATGAATAATTCATACGTTCATACATCTCTTGTAAATGAGGAAATAACTTTTTATGTAACAGACACAAATATTATGTTTCGGAGGGCCAAATGAAACCACCTCACGGGCCGGATCTGGCCAGCGGGCCGTATTTTGGGCACCACTGGACTTATTCAACTCTTTTAGAAGAACAAGTTATTTCAACAGAATGGGAAACAGCACTTATTACCCGAAAGGATCCAGATTACATTTTTTTAAATACAGAGGAATCTCTGTTAAATGTATCAATATGCGATCATAGCTAACATTATTACTAAATGACTTGGAAAGTATGCAGTATTACTACCAATCACTACCAGTGCGGTTTTAGGCGGTTTTTTCACAATACGATGTATACTAGAAAAATGCTATGAATACAGTATACCAGTACACCCACTCTATGTTCACTATTGACATGGATTATGACAGAATGAAAAGGAATTATCCACTCAGACACTAGAGGATTTAGGAATACCCAACAAACTGGCAAGGCTTATACCTACAAGCATAATTCATAAAGCGCTGGTCATGTATTAGAAGCATAATTCATGAAGCACTGGTCGTATATGTCAGTGCATATGTTAAGTAATGTAAATATTGTTCGTGTTAGCATCAATACTGTTATTGTTATGTTAGTAATATGGACCATTGTAGTCAAACCTAATTTCCATTTGTTTGGACCAATTAAATTGTCTTATCTTATCTTACATGACATTAAACAATCCAAAAGGTAAAGCCACAATAAAGAAAGAACACTCTTGGAATTTTAGAATCAAACGAGAACTAAAACACGGAGACTCACTTTCATACTTTTTAATCTGACTCTAGAAAAGATAACAAAAAAAATAATTTAAAAAATACTTAAAGAAAAAGTTTATTATTAGGGGAGTTGTATCAATTAGTAATCAATTATGTAATTAGATTTGTAATAGAACTAGATTACTTGAGCGCTTTCACCAGAACCAAAGATCCTTGCGCTCCATTATGGACATAAGGTGGCAAGACTGTACTACAAACAACCCCATACCTGCAAACATCGGTATGGACAGTATAGAGGAACTTCTTATGGTCCGACAGTTACGCTGGACTGGGTACGTTTCTCGTATGGGAGATGAACGTATGCCAAAGGCAGTCTTTTTGGTGAGCTAAAAGGTAGTACACGTAACAGAAGCGCCCCACGAAAGCGCTTCAAAGACCAGCTTAGGCGCCAACTTGCCTTAGCTAACATAGAAGAGAGCACCTGGTTACATGCGGCCTCAGAACGAGACAGCTGGAGGTCACTCACAAAGGCCGCGGGATACACATTTGAAAGAAAATCCGCAGACGCGAAAAGAAAATCTAAACCGACCACCTGAGGACAATGGTCATGCTTGCCACGGAAGTGGCAAAATATGTAGGTCACAGCTGGGGCTGCGCAGCCAAGAGAAATACTTCATTCCTCACTGATCTTCGGACTCGAAGACAAACCTTAGTATTAGAACTAGGCAGTACGATGAGAAATATCGTTGTTTTTGCGCTATTTCATGCTTTTAGCTCTCTCACTACTCTATGATCCTATCACGTGACTGGACCAGTTGAGGGAGCGGTGAATGAGGAAAGAAGTGGAGGGGTATCTAGTGAAGGTTACCTTATTTAGTGGTCCACAATTCGTTTTACCAGTGGTTCGTCTTCTCTTGATAAATGATCTACCAGCGTTTTACCAGCATTTTACAAGTGCTCTTCGGTGGTTTACCAGTATTTTAAAAGTAATTTTGTATTGTTTCACAGTTGGGTTTGACATTGTCTAGAAAAAAGAGGGCAGGTCAAATTAATTCAATATGGATGAGACGAGCCGATATGGACGTTCAAGTGACATTGCAGGCAGTGTTTATCAAGCCGACTGAAGGAGGCCCGCAGAAAGATATAAATTGTATTTAATTTTTCGTTAAAAGCAAGTTTATCCAATCGGATAATAAACACAGTCGAAAGGCCAATAATACAATGTTACTCGACGCGTTGAACGATGGGAGTTAACAAGTTGAATGATAAGGGTAGGTGACTGTCGAATGTCTTCAAGCTAGATCTCAACGTCCATAAAACCAAACAATCTCTAAAGCAGTCAAAGGTAGTCTGGTTACTTGTCGCTGTTCTTCCTAAACACTTCTAGTCTTGTTTTTTTATATTCACGTCACAGTCTCTAAGCACAACATTTCGCGCCAATTTCCTAATCGATTCAAGACGTGGATATTTAGCTTGACGACATTCGACTGTTCCCTTCACTATTATTTAACTTGTTTACTTTGTGTTCATTGGTTTGCTTATTGGACAGAAGTCACAGCGCGGAGACACCTAACAATATATACTATGCATTTATGTAGGTTTTTTACTTTATATCTTATATCTTATCTTATATCTTATCTTATATCTTATCTTATATCTTATCTTATATCTTATCTTATATCTTATCTTATATCTTATCTTATATCTTATCTTATATCTTATCTTATATCTTATCTTACATCTTATCTTATATCTTATCTTATATCTTATCTTATATCTTATCTTATATCTTATCTTATATCTTATCTTATATCTTATCTTATATCTTATCTTATATCTTATCTTATATCTTATCTTATATCTTATCTTATATCTTATCTTATATCTTATCTTATATCTTATCTTATATCTTATCTTATATCTTATCTTATATCTTATCTTATATCTTATCTTATATCTTATCTTATATCTTATCTTATATCTTATCTTATATCTTATCTTATATCTTATCTTATATCTTATCTTATATCTTATCGACTATACAAGGGAGCCCTTTGGTCAAAATAAACTGAGAAACTCTGATTTAAGACACTAGAACTTGTGCTTTATAAATAAATGAATAAATGTAATGTTACCAAATAGTATCCTCCTCTTTTCAGCCACATCACATGCCACATGCTGTTTTTTAGTTTTTGGGCTCACACAAAAAAAAACTAACATAACAAGAGTATTTCAAGGGCGAATTGGCCTTTCTAACGTAGGAATAGTTGGGGAGAATCGTGTCACTTTAGACGTATTTGAATGTTTTCTGCAAGAGAACCGTTAGAATTCTGAAGACAAGTTTTGCTAAAACAGTATTAAAGATCCTTATTTCAAGATGAAACGGCGTCGCTTTATTCAGTTTTAGAGTATGTAAACATTTTAAATACTGATCTTTTTGCTTGATAAGGACTCAAATATGAGCGTATAACTAAAATGTAAATTTAACATTTAATTTTCTTTAAAAAACAGACTTCTCCAAATTTACCCCCCCCCCCCCCTGGGCCCCAACCATGTCAGCTCACCTTTCAGTTTTAGATACCCCATGCCAATATATTGAGAATATCGGCGTATTCTTCAGCTCCGGAGATTAAGGATGAGTGCAATGTTTCACGTGAGAATGCAAACCCAGTTGCGACCTACATATTTTTGCACATCTCTCGCAGACAAAGCCGTTGTCCACCGGGGACCTAGTCTTCTTTTCGTCTTCTGTGCCTTTCTTTTACAACCGCTTTTTTTTTGGGCTTCAAATGTGTGTCCCGCGGCCTTCATGGCTCTCCAACTGTCTCTTTCAGAGGCCATCAGCTTCTCGCTATTTTCCTCTTTGCCAGTTAAGGCCAAATGGCGCCTGAGTTGACCTTTGTAGCGCTTAAAGGGGGAGGGGGGAAATCTATTACATCGTCCTCATTAAAAAAAAACACACTTTTGTATACCTCTAATATCTAACTTCTCCGTAGAAGACATCTAAAGCTCCTTCAGGCCTCGCTCCATAATGGGCATACGCTGGTGTTACGCTGACATTACAAATGACCATGTTCTGGTGGACGTTGGACAATGTAGTGGTTACACCCTGAAAATTATGACAGCAAATTTTACTGGTAATTGTCAGATGTAGAATAATAGATCAAAGTATACAGCGCATTGAAGCAATAATGCAAAAGAGTGAAGCACTATCTACCATTCGAAAGCTGCTCTGCGACGGATACTTCTCTTCAGCCTCCTCAAGCCAACACACTAACTACTATGCCGGAAAGGAGCTTATAAAAATGGAAGGTTTTAGACTTTCTAGAGTGTTAAGTTTCAAACTTTTATCTCTACAAAATATAAAGGGAATTTATTCAACTTTCACGACCTTATTAGGCAAGTACAATTTCTTTCCCTTGTTGGAGATACCAAGCAAAATAATTAATTACCTGTAGATAATTAACAACTTATTTTAGAAATGTAATCATGTGTTGTCAGGGAAAATAAATAATTGTGCGAAATTTCAGCTTGATGCGAGATTAGGTACGGATGAAATAATATGTATACACTTTTCAACAGACAGAAAGACAGAGTTAATATACACATTTGTTTAAGAAAAAATGGTTTCGCAAAAGGAAATTGTTTAAACTCTTCATTTTTGTGTACATATTAACATTTCATTTCATAGTTCACAGAGAATATTGTAGAGGAATATAAATCACAAACGTTTCTTAATATCAGATATTTCATTACGCAAATGGGTTTACAACTTTCAGTCGAATGCATTAAATTTGTTTTGTATTCTTGATTGTGTTCATGAACATAAGTCTCTTTGACTGTTTGTACTCCTAACCTTCAGGAGCATCGTCAAACTTATCGACGTGGAACAACACAAATGTGTTTGTATACCTGTCACATAATTGCTACATATAAAGTAGTCTCTCCTTTTGTAGTGGACAATATCAAGGAGTGAACACAATATCGAAGATGAACTAGGGAGAGACAGCGAGAGAGAGACAGGGAGAGAGAGAGAGAGTGACAGAAGGAAGGAAATAGAAAGCTTTCAAAGAAAAAGTAAGAATCTTTGTTGTATCCTGAAGACCCAGAAAGTGCACACTATGACATCACCAGAATAGAAGAACATGTTTAAATGATGGTAAAGCGGTGCTGGGTTTCTCTAAGTTGTTATCTTGTCATACATCTTGGTTTGTTATTACACAAGAAGCCTTAGCACGTCGCCAGTAACACGTCGTCTTGTCTTGTTCTATGATAAACTTGACAGGCTCCCAGGAAACGCCACAATAAATTGTCTCACCTTTGTTTGAAGACTAATGCCATATTCTTTACACACACACAAATCTTCTTAAAAATATAATCATTTTATATTCAAAATCTCAAAACTTGTTTTAGGACCCATACGTCTAATAAAAGTAAATTGAGGTTTTCGCTATTGAAATATCCACCACGGTAATGGACCCTCAGAGTGGATTATTCAGATCCTGTTCTAATGTTTACATTCATCTGATCATTACATTCAGATTGAACTGCAGTACAATTATACAATCATGGAGTCCTTCCTTCGTAGTCAAAGATGAGTATATTCTCATTTCCTATGAGCTCCAAAATGGATATAGGGTCTAATCTTAGCTTTGAGGAGCCCATCACATCCAAAGCACTGGAAGGTGGAGTGGATCAGCGGTAAAGCGCCTTGCTTCCGAACCGAGAGTTCCGGGTTCGAATCCTGGTAAAGACTGGGATTTTCAATTTCGGTATCTCTGGGCGCCTCTTAGTCCACACAGCTCTAATGGGTACCTGAATGGGGAAAAGTAAAGGCGGTTGGTGGTTGTGCAGGCTACATGACAACCTTGTTAACCATAGGCCAGAGAAACAGATGACCTTTACATCATCTGCCTTTTAGACCACAAGGTCTGAAAGAGGAAATGTATTTTTGGTCCTTTACAATATTGTCTGCTTTTTCTCTGAGGTTCCTTTGGACTGGTCTTATTTCTTAGTTGGCGGCTCTACCCATTTATCTCACAACACTAAAGACTTCCGTCGATCCTATTTATACTCTAATTTAAGGAAGATATAAATTGGTATCAGAGAAACGGGACATTAGTCTCTGGTCTATGTCAAGTCTGAACATGCGAAAGTAAAAATAATGTCGATATTGAAGTAATAACAACTTAACGTAACTCTAGCCTGGACTGTATTGTATCAAAGCAGACAGAGTTGTCATTCTTAACCTTTAAAACTGAGCTATAGAGAGAATAGAAGTGGCGTAAAATGTACTCTCTTATTCACTACACAATAGTATAGCATTACATCCAAATACAATGAAACATTGATGTCAGGATTCTCCAGTCAATTATGACACTACGCAATGCAACATTCACAATCATAAATTTATGTGACTGTTATCGAGTCCCTCATTGTGCACGCACACAAGACTAGACAAGGAACTACATCAAAACAAAGATAAATACTAGAGTATCCATTTCGTCTTTTTAAGTATGGCGATGTATCACAAATGGGAGTATTTTCAAATCAGTTAGAATCTCATTGTTTTTATTTTCCCTGACAAGTTACGGCAGGCTTTTTTTCAGTGTAAGGGTAGGGCCGGCTTTAGGCAAAGGTAAATTAGGCAGCTTTTTAAGGTCTCCGATTGGTGGGGGCCTCGCACAGGACTCAAAGATTTTTTTTAGAGAACAAAATGCGAAACACTGATTAAATCTTAGACAAATCAGAACTCTTTGGCTCTATATCTACTAGCCTGGCTCCAAGTCTCTAATGTGGTTCAAGGTTTATACACTTATAGCTACATATGTTAGAAGACCACAGCTTCTTCCTTTTAGTGAAATGTCGAAACATAATTTCTAGTCACGTGATCATGAATCGTGCATGTTCGTGCCATCAGCGTATTTCACGTATTTATTTTATTTCGATATAGATACAGAGAGGTTTATAAATTCATTGCGTAATTTCGGTCATAATTTTTTTGTACTTCTGTTTCGTCTAGGGCCTCAAATTACATAATGCCGGCCTTGGCCAGGGTCAAAGATTTGAATATCGCTCCTCATTGAGCTCAGCCAAACAGAATACTTCATTACATTCAAGAAAAAAGAAAACAAACGTATTCCTGTATGTGTCTGTTATGTTCTAATTAGCTCCTTGAAGCCTACATTCTGTTTGTTAGCAGTGCTATATAAAACGACAATAAATTATTATTATTATTATTACTTTTGTAATGAGCAGTCATGCCCCTTGACTGTCAGGGTCGAGCGTTATCAAAGGGAAAATAAATCCATTACATTCCCCTTTAACTGTGTCCACTGTTAAATGTTCTGGCGGTGTGGCAGGTTTACAGCGGTACTGACCTGTGACAGGTAACGAGAATCTTCAAGGACAGCGGTTCTCAACCTTTGAAGTTCGGCGACCCCTTTTTACAATCCCCCACTCTGCCGCACCCCCCCCCACACACACACATACAGCAAGAGAAGAATAGATAATAACAATCCATAGTTTCGATGGTCTTAGGCGACCCCAGGCAAATGGTCAATCGACCCCCAAAGGGGTCGCGACCCACAGGTTGAGAACCCCTGTTCTAAGAAATGTTTAGAGCCTCTAATGTGTATGCAAAAGCTTCAGTTGCTATCTCCTCGATTGATATAACAACAGGTATTATAGTGTTATTTTAGTTAACCTTCAAGCTAATATTTTCACAGTTTTCTTTTCTCCTTTTTTTTAGTTTTTCTTATATTGTGGGAAAGTGGACTCGTAATGTCAATGATCGGTTACGGATTTTACTTTGTACTTTATCAGTAAACATTAAATGTGGTCGATAACAAGCAAGATTTATACGAAAAATGGCTTTAAAAAAAAGCAAGGTTATATTAATGTGTATCAATTAGTTTTGATCAGTCATGTCATTAAATTTATAAATCTTTTGCGATTAGATTTTTTTTATCAATTGTATTTGTTTAGAGCAATTTCATGCTTTTAGCGTTTTTAATACTCTACGATCCTTTCACCTACATCGATCAGTTAAAAGGGTGACCGCATTTAAATGTATTTTAAAAAAAGTAAACGACCTGACATTATACCACCAATTCTGTCAAGTACTATTTTTTTCCTTGTTTGACATACCAAACAAAGTAAATTATTACCAATAGTTAATTATCTAGTTGGTTGATTTTTTATTGCTTCCTGTGTTGTCAGGTAAAAGAACTAATCGTGCCAAATTTCAGCCTTGATCCGAAATTGAGTGTGGGAGAAATAACATGTACAAACTTTTGGCCAGGCAGACAGACACATAGACAGACACACAGACAGAGTGAGTGGATATAAGCTTTGTAATAAAAGTTCACTGTTTTCTATACATATTTTTCAGTTCCCTACTATCAGCTAACACTTTCTTGATAATCAAGAAAAAATGTGGAAATTGATGAAAAGTAGGAATGTAGTATAGAAGAATAAGTACAAAATTGAATCTTTTATTATAACACAAGGCTGGATACCTCAGTTGATATAGCGTAGTGCTAGTAACGTGAATGTCGTGGGTTCGATACCCATACTTTTTTTGTCGTATCTTTTTATTTTAAATAACAAATGAATCTTGAATGTACCAAATTATTTCAGTGGCGTAGCTATGGATTTGGGATCCCGTAGGGCCAGACCTCTTTAGGTGCGCCTGCATTTTGACATCGTGACACGAGATAATGGAGTAAAATATAATCTAAAAACAAGTTTCTGACACTCATTTTGGGGCCCCTCAAGTGGGGGCCCGGGGGATTTTTAAATTTGGACCCCCCACACTAGGTATGCCTCTGTATTATTTAAACAAATAAATAAAATTCTTATTATGACAGAAGTATGCGCATAAACACCTTAATTAAAATCGCAAATGACTTGTTATTCTATACTGCAATGACAATTATGCATGTGTTTCTCAGATTTATGAAGATCAATTTCTTCTCCTCTGATTTATGTTGATAATAACGGTTGCAAAAAGTATTAACTTTTTTGTTTTTATTGAAAGGACAACTTGGCATACAGCATGGTGTATATATCATCATAAGCCAGATAATCTAGACTCACAAAAATATTTTTGAATAAATCATTATTAACGCAGAAATACATTTTAGAATAAAAAGAATACAAATCTCTTCTTTTAACTTTGCATTATCGACATTCCGAGTGGACACGTTCTTAGAAGCCCCAGTGGAGACAAATGCATTTGTATTTGTACTTTCTGTCTATCCATCTTTCTGTCTGTCATGTCAAGAACTTCCATATTACCATCTTCAGTCGTAACGACGTTAGCCCAACCTATAGAAAAATGAAAAATTAGCACTTATTCAATGCACTATCAAGAGACCGAAATTTTCAATAGACTTTGTATCGTGATTGAAAAAATTGTAACAGATACTTTTACTAATAAGAAAGCTTTTTCTTTTTTGTCTAAAATTACATTTAGATATTGTTGAATACATATATAAGACATAAAATATTTCTGTTCAATTTACAAAAGTAAAGTTCCGATTACTATACGCTAAAGAGTGTCTAATCACATGCCTATATAAGTAAATCTTTTTCCTACTCACTGATTGATAACTGTTGATAGTATCCTAAAGGCTTGCAGTCTGTTTCTAAAGATCATTTGACAAGGATTTCAAAAAATCTGTAAATATTTTCTCATAGGTCAGCTCAATCTTTACTGTTGAGATTTCGATTTAGGTGAAAGCGTAAAACAGACCCACAGGGGCCACCAATATCATTTTCCATTACCCATTTTTTAAAAATGAAACTACTTAATTTTTAAAGAAATTAAGAATTATGTATTTTATGCAAAAATAGATGCATGACTAAAATTAAGTCTAATTATAAACCCATAGCTAAATGCATGCTTAAATATTTGCTTAAATACATAAGCTAGTGCCTCAAAACATGTTTGAGTAGGCCTACATACTTAAGCACACGTGCTTCTACTTTCATAGATAAATGTCTCAATTCTTTCCAGAATACATGTCTAAATATATGTCTCCATATAGGTGTTAAAATGATTGAATAAATGCCGAAATACATGTCGAAAAAGTGCATAGCGCAAGCCTGAATAGATGCCTGGAATACATCAATTAAACATGCCTAAAATAGATGCCTAAATACTGCCTATTTAGGTACCTGAATACAAGCCTAATAACATGTCTTATTTGACGCAGGATTAAGGACTAAGGATTAAAAAAAATGCCTACATACATGCAAAAATACACTAATAATAAATCTCTAAATACATACATCAAAAGTACCTAAAATCGCGTTTAAAAGCATGCCTGTAACAGACCTAAAGACATACCAAATTAGACGCATAAGTACGAGCCTAGATAAACGCCTAAACATGTGTTCAAGATACCAAACAAAATAATGAATAATCAAAATTTAATTAACTAATTGGTAATTTTTTTTTATTGATTCTTGTGTGTTGTCAGGTACAAGAAATATTTGTGCTAAAATTTAAAAGTGATCTGAGTTTGGGTGTGGGAGAAATAAAGTATACAAACAAGCAAACCAGACATACAGACAGATAGACAGATAGACTGACAGAGTTGATATAAGTTTTTTTTAAAAACTCAGTTTTCTACCAATCAAAGGAAACAACTAGCTTTAACACCTCAAAACATCTCCCTATCATGCAAATCCAATGGACCATTCGTTGGGAAAACACAAACAGAGGAATGTACAAACAGAGGAATGTAACTCTTTCATGCCTTAATAACAACAAAGAACAATTTCAGTTTAACTATACAAGCTACTGGCCGCAATGGCTACATGGTAAATGAAATATGCCTGTAAGTTGATCATGAATGCTTTTGAGTCGTCGATTCAAGTTGAAAACCCTGCACGACATTTTCAAGCGATGACCTTTGAAATATGTTATGTCTTTTTAAAATTGTTATTTCATTGTACTTGGTTTAAAAACAATAAAAAGACAAGCATACATAAAAAAAAAGGCCAGACATAAAATGCAAAATGGACAGACATACAATAAAAAAGGACAGACATAAAACAATGACATAAAACAAAAAGGACAGACATAAAAAAGGACAGACATAAAAAAGGACAGACATAAAAAAGGACAGACAAAACAAAAAAAGGACAGGCATGAAACAATAAGTAGGAGAACATAAAACAATGAGTGTACAGTCATAATATTTTTTTTATTATTTATGGTAAAATTTTTTTTATGTTAAATCGAAAGCAAACAAAAATATTTTGTTTATTTCAAAAAAAAAAAAAGATTGCCCCAGGGCACAGGCACATTTTAAAAAGACAAAAAGACATTATTGTCTTGGACTTGGAGCCAGAGTTGGAGGAATTATCTAAATATCTCGCCCCGCCATTGATCGATGCCCACTTGGCCCTATTAAATCCTACCCAGGAGACTGTCGCGCTCTTTTTTTTTAAGCTTCCGGTCTCCTCACTTCGCTTATGAACATTGCTTTCCATTTCCAGATAATCGCTTCCAGGGGAATTATATTTTAAGACAGAACACATACTTTAGCACTGTTGTGTATATAACTTCATGTGTGTGTTTTGGTGTGCATACATTTAAGAGCTCGGTAGATTATGTGTGGTGCTCCAATGGTTAAACAGACTAAGGGAAAGGTGAATTGAAGGGGAACTTTAAATGACATCTATAAAGGTAGCATTCTAGGGAAGATAGAATAGATATCATGGGGAACAAAGAATAATAAAACTGAAGAGTTATCTACTTTGGGAGGTTTAGGATAACGCATTAAATCCGAGTTTGCAAGTCGTTAGCTTACTGAGCATCTCTTATGAACAGTTAATTAGTTTTGCATTTCGTGATATGGAGGCGCAGTGGCTGAGCGGTAAAGCGCCTGGCTTCTGAACCTAGGTTCGAATCCTGGTGAAGACTGGGATTTTTTATTTGGGGATCTTTGGGTACCACGAGTCCACCCAGCTCTAATGGGTACCTGATATCAGTTGGTAAAAGTAAAGGCGGTTGGTCGTTGTGCTGGCCACATGACTCCCTCGTTAACCGTAGGCCACAGAAACAGATGACCTTTACATCATCTGCCCTATAGACCACAAGGTCTGAAACTTTTTTTTTATTCCATGATGTACAAGGCACGAGCTGTGGGTGTGGCAATGAGCTCTTGGTCGCCCACAGGTTGCGACGTCGCAGGTCAATGTTCAAACTAGGACATGCAAGGGCAGGACTGAACAAGAGTAATAGGGCATCTTTTGACTAACATTTCCCATTAAGACATCTTTCGAAACTCTATCTACTGGCATATAAACGCTAGAAGTAATTTATGGTAGTGAGACTTGGGCACTAACAAAGACAATCGAAATTCAACTAAATACTTGGGAAAGAACAATTCTTAGGAAAATCTATGGTGCTTTACAAGATGATACAATTGTATGAAGCCCCACCGATAGTGACTTAAATAACAAAAAAAAACACAACAGAATACGTTGGGCAGGTCACCTTGAAAGAATGTCAGAAAAAGAGTAGCGAAAATTGTATACAGGCGAAAACCAAAAGGCAGACCCCAAATGTGATAGATTGATCATGTGTAGGCAGATCTACAACAGTTATGGGGTTAGGGCGTGGAGACGAAAGGTCCCAGGAAAATCTGAATAGTGGGGTATATTAAAGCAAGCCCTCCGTTGGCTGTAGCACCCACTGGGATGATTTGATGGGCACATAGACGGTACAAAACTAAAAATGGAGCCAGGGCACAGGGCAAGAAGAAGAACCAGACGTTGGGGATACAGGGATATATGTTGCCTATAGGTCAATCCAATACTTGGCTTGAGACAAAATGTAAAGATGAAACTTTGCAGGAGTTGGTTGAGTGAAACTGTGGTTGTTCCCCTTTCTGACCTTGCGATCTTTAGAGCAGATAATGCAAAGGTCATCTGTTTCTGTGGTCCACGGTTAACGAGGGTGTCATGTGGCCAGCACAACGACCAACCACCTTTACTTTTTTCCCAGCTACCCATCAGAGCTGAATGGACTCAAGAGTCACCCAAAGTTCCCGAAATTAAAATCCCAGTGAAACTGTAGTATAAACGCTTCTTTCATCTTCTAACTTTATAATATTTTGTAACGATTAATGTACAAATGGTAAGACAAAGTCCTTCAAAAAAAATAAAGATATTATTAATGTTATTGTTATAAGTCTGAACGTTTTAATATAATCTTTATTGAACTGTTAATTTTTATCCCCACGTTCATTGAACAATAAAAAATATTTAGATCTGGCAAAAATACCCCAGCGTCAGAATCCCTGAGTAACTGTAAAGAAAATACTGTCCAGTCTACATATAAACAAGAGACAAAGGAAGAATAAAAAAAAATGAACTTGTATTTTCGAAAGCTGTTCAAGGGAGTGTGTGTGTACGTGGGTGGTGGTATGGAGGGGCTTTGCATATGCCTTACAGTGTCTAGACCGTAACAAAAATTCCCTGACATCTTATCGATGTAGATCATCCGAACGAGAAATCAATGTATCTTTGCTTTAATAGATTTGTCCAATCAAAAATCTTGAGAAACGTTCAGAAATGGAAAGATTTCTGGGAGAACCAGTTCATTGAAGAAAAAGAAAAATTTGGAATTTTTCTCTTTTTTTTTTCCCAGGGCTTCTTTTTCTTGGTATTTCAGGACAAACTAGAATAGATCTAGTTATATCGAACAGTATTACAGCGAACTTTCCAGAGTCCAGACCGAGCTCTTGTCATGAATTTGAAATCTTAAGAAACATATCGATCGATTTTGATCTAAAATTCTAATATAGTAAGAAGGTCACTGTGTTGACTGTGTGCTGATTCAGTTCATTATACTGACCTTCATCTGTGTATGAGTGAACATAACAACCCTTTAATGGTCGTGCGGTGTACGCTCTAGACTGCCTTTCAGAGTTCTCGATGGTCACAGGTTCAAACCCTGACCACTGCCATCCCCCCTCCCCCGGTCGTCCTGCGGGAAGGTTGGGATGTGACGCACTACTCTTCAATTCTGGTTTTTATCTCTATTTTGGATGTTCCTTAAGATGTTGATGGAATAATTTTCGAATCTGAACAAAACGTATATAAATATTTGTATGCACACCAAAAATAAAACAACAAAAAAGAAACAAAAACATGGATTTCGCTCTCTTTATACCGCATGTGGTACTACTCCAACACTATATAAAAGTCGGCAACTCCATAATAATAAAGTGTTCGATCATAATCACTTTGAATTGACATTTAGGAAAATTATTCAATTTAGGGCAGGGGTCGGCAACCTGCGGCTCGCGAGCCACATGCGGCTCTTTAGTTCCATACTCAAATATTAATTACTAGTCGACCTGCGGCGTAGCATTCGCCGCTATTTTGCAGGGCCGGCCTTGGGCTAGTGCAACCTATGCGACCTCAGTGGGTCCCGCACTTTTATAAGACCCGCACTTTCATAGCACCCGCGCTAATTCAAGGTGTATAAATTATTAAATTAAACCATTTTATAACTTAAAACAGATTTCCCGAGCCCTCCTGTCGATTTACCAAGAGCTCCTGGAAATCTCCCGAAATCGCAAAATATACGAAAAAGTGCTTAAAATATATTGAAATTATACACAAAAATTGTCATTTTGGGGTGCCATTCAATATGGAAAACGCCAATCTTACGCGCGGCATTATGTATCAGCCGTAATCTGGTGAAAGAAGCTTCTCCTGCGTCAAACTAATGAATAATTACTTGAGGTTAACAATTATCAAAGATAGATTGAAACATTTGTTAATTCTTGCTATTGAGCGTGATCTACGTAGGAAAGAGAATTATTATGATACACTGTAAGACTTCGCTACACGCAAGGCTCGTGAAGTAATTCTGTACGTAGTAAAGAATGAATAAAATGCAAAGACGAATTTATTTTCTATTATAAACTCTGATATTTCACTTATTATCCTCTTCCCTAGCCAAACTTGTCCAACGAAATCCGTTTCGCATAGGGCCCCACAATGGTAAAGTCCGGCCCTGCTATTGACATATATATATATATATATATACATATATATATATATAATATAAACATAAACATATTAGATAACTTAGATTAGTTCCAAGTCCAAACCTCTCGCAAGACAAAGGGGGATGGGAGCGGGCAGGGTTTGATAAATTTAAACGGGCAGCCAGTCATCCGTAGTGTGAACATTGCTCTTGTGTTTTCTCGTGGACTATCCGCAGGAAAAAAGAGAGCGATCTTTCCTTCACTTCTCGTCCAAACTCTTGAGGGAAGAATAATTATATATATAGATTATATCGAAAAAATATTGAATCGATTCACTAAAATTAGGCACCGACTCTATCTCTCAGCCACTTGTACTTGCTTTTCACCGCACCCCCTCCCCATGTCTTCAAATGTAACATGTTTGCAGGTGGAAGATATTCAATCTTCTTCTGCCTTATCAATGACATAAAAGGCACGACACAAGTTGGTTTTCTGTCAGGTATGTGCCTTCTCATGTCTTCCCAAGGATTGCTAGCGCTCTCGTGACTAACTAGAGGAAATAAATTAGCGAATGCCGTGCAAAAATACCTTGAAGACAATAAGATCGTTTTAAACAAACTCGTTTCAATAGCAACTGATGGAACCAGAAGTATGAAAGGAAAAAATAATTTCTTACACCAAGAAGCGCTTGCCAAATGCAGTCTACCATAGTCAGTTTAAAGATTTCTTAAACGAAATGGAGACTCAGTATTCCGACTTTCTTCTTCCCAATAAAGTGTGATGGCTTTATACGGGTATGATGTTTATACTTCCAGCTTTGTGTTTGAATAAAATAAATACATTCCTAAGGATGAAAGGTATTAACCACCCAGAATTAGAGAACTACAAATGGTTGCAATAATGTTACTTTATGATGGATATATCAGCAAAAGTAAATGAGATGAATCTAAAACAAAAAGAAAATGAAAACCCAGCCGATGTTTTGGTAGAAGATAAGAGCGGTGGCTGAGCAGCTAAACCGCTTGGCTTCAGAACCGGGGTCCCGAGTTAGAATATTGTTGAAAAATGGGATTTTTAATCTCTAGATTTTTTTGGCGGTTCTAAATCAACCCAGCTCTAATGGGTACCTGACACCTGACATTAGTTGGGAAAAGTAAAATCGGTTGGTCGTTGTGCTGGCCACATGACACCCTTCACATTTACATCATCTGCCCTATAGATCGCAAGGTCTGAAAGGTAATCTTTATTTTACTTCCTCACAACAGTAAATGACTTCATTTCCACTTTCTTAAAGCAATATCGCCATAAAACCACTGCAACTGTTGACAGGAATTACTTTAGCACAGTTATTTTAAAAAAAATATACATGAATTTGTTGAGATTTTAGCATTTCAAAACCAACAAAATCATTTTAGCATTCATAGTCAATCACTGAAAAGCAAGTTTGAAAAGTTGGAGGTAACGCAACAAAAGTGGATAGCTTTCAAAGAAATGCCGCGAGATGAAAATTATATTCGACGCATGAAATAGTCTTCCAGATTGCTACAGTGAAGTGAAAAGGTTGGCAATTGGAGTGCTAACTATATTCGGATCGACATATTCATGCGAGCAAGCGTTCTCTTGCTTGAATATAATTAAAATTAAAGTAAGAAGCCAACAAACAAATGAACATTTAGTGTCGTGTTTGAAACTAAAAACAACAAGTGATGAGCCAAATGTATCCAGACTTTCTAAAACCAAAGTCATCTCTCCCATTTAAATTGTTTGCTCAATTGTTTTGTTATTTAGTACAAGTTAGTGTTGTAGGTAAATGTTTAATTCTCTTCATCTATTCACTTGGATTATAAGTAATTATCTAATAATGCCATACATACATAATCTAATTTGTTGTGAAAAACACTAGTCATATATAAATAAATAGATATTTTTTCTTATGAATAAATAGATTCATTTTTATTTATAAAAGAACTTTATTTAAGCTAGTACTATTTATAGTTGGCAAGAAAAAACTTTGTGGCTCTTTACAAACTTTGAAATTTTGTAAATTGTCATTTTTGGCTCTTCCGACTCAAAAGGTTTCCGACCCCTGATTTAGGGTAGAGAATTACCCAGGCAGTATTCCAGAAATGTGGTGTTGGGGGTCAGGGATATTTGATATTGTGTTGATTGTTCTGGTCACTGTTGGTTTCAATAGTTAGGTAGTATGTCTTTGATATTAAATAATATTTCTATTACTATTATTATATTTTTAGGTTAATCACTTTTCAATTGTTTATGATTTATTACTTGTGAATTATGAGAACTTACAAATAAAAAACTTTATGAGAACTTACAAATAAAAAACTATGTATAAAAAAAAGCCCACAAAAGAGGCAAGAGAACCAATAAAAGAGGCATATAAAGCCCAAAAAAGAGGCAAAGAAAAGAGGCCTAAGGCCCAAGGATTCCTATGATGATAAAGCTAAAATTGAATAGCGCAAATTCTGAGGTTTCTTTTTTAAAAAAAAAAGTCAACAACTACAACTGTGATCAATGACTTGACTTAATCCTGTGAACTCCCAGAGAAGCATTGGGTCGCAACCACACCTCTCACCGAATTCGGTTTTGGGCAGCTTTCTTCATCTGCTTCCATGACATTCCAGCACTCTCAGCTTCACTGATGACTGACTTCTTCCAGATTTGCTTGGGTCTGCCCATTTTCCTCTTTTCTTGTAGATTCAAATCAAGTGCCTGCCTTGCAACATTGGTAGCTGGTTTTCGCAGGGTGTGTCCTATCCAGCTCCATTTTAGTTATGTGATGTCCGGGGCTATGGGATTTTGTCTAGTTCTCTCCCACAAATCGACAGTAGTTATCTTTTCTGGCTACCTAATTCATAATATCCGGCGTAGGCATCTGTTAACAAAGGTCTGAAGCTTTTCCATATTTGTTTTAGTGACTCTCCTAGTTCCTGAACCGTATAGAAGGACAGACTTAACGTTTGTATTATAGATTATATTTTGTTATGTATAGATAGTGCCTTAGAGCGCCAGATTGTTTGAAGAGTTGAAAAGGCAGACCTAGCTTTATTGATCCGAATTAGTATATCATCATCAGCTCCGCCGTCTTTACCAACTCTACTTCCCAGATATGTGAAGTGGTCCGTATCAAGGATATTCTCTCGCTGTAGCATGAATGGGTTCTCTTGTCTGTTGTTGATCCTCATAACTTCTGTATTCTTTTTGTTGATTAGAAGTCCAGTCTTTTTCGCTATTTCTGAGAGTCTGGTCAGTTTGGTCTGAGCATTTTGTTGTGTATGGGCGAGGAGGCAGATGTCATCGGCGAAATCCAGGTCCTCTAAATATTGTGTTTGTGTCCAAATATGTCGTTTTTATTATCTAAGATTGTTTGTCTCATGGCCCAATCAATCACCAGCAAAAATATCAAGGGCGAAAGCATACATTTCTGTCTTAATCCTGTTTTTACTTGAAAAGGGTTGGACAGCTTTTTTTTTACTGTGGTCGATGTTAAGACCAAATTCTTACCAAGCTGTAAATCAAACTCATTAGCAGAATTACATGCTTAAAGAATAAACAAATTATTTTTACCTCCTTGGAAGAAAAAATATATCTGACTTAGATTTTCTTGTTTGAAATGTCTTGACATGTTTATTTGTCTGTCTGAAATCGCGACATCGTTTGGCCTTCACTTGCAGCCTCCATCTGGAGTATTTATGCTCGCTCTTTACACCAACAATTAGTTTTGTCATAACTCTCCAGCTGGACAATGACATAAATCTTGAAGATCGGAATACGAACACGTGACGAAGTAAATCCTTTTCCAAATAAATGCAGCCAAACAGCTTGTTCCAATACATCATCCCAAGACCAGACTCTATCTCAGCTTGTTTACATCGCTGAACTCTAACAGGATTAGTTCTGTTCATAATTTTTTAATCAAATATACCTTGAATACAAAAAAAATCAGCCATTAGTTTTCGTTCTTAAAAATAAATATATAAAGAAATAAAAACAGATGACGTTGGATGTAGAACAATAATACAAATAAACTCAACAACAACTCAAAAATTGAACCCATATTGTTTATTATATAACTGAAAGCATCGGTCAGGAAGGGACGGCCGCAATGCATTGGCATCCAATCTAATAGATAGAAAATATCCGAATTCAAACCTCCACAGCCTTCATGCTAGGCAGTGGCATCACTAGATGGATCAGGGGTGCGGGCCTCACCGGGTAGCACAGTGAGGCCATTGATGCTAGAGACCCAACATGGGGAAAAGTTCGTGAGTGAATTCTGTGAAAAACTAGAAACCATGGTTACAAAGTGAGCCAAACATGCGCCCATTATCACTGAGCTAAACATGTGTCTGCTATCACTTTAAATAGGGAAATAAATTAATGCTTAATTATCTATGTTGAGTGATTTAATTTAATACTTAAATTTATTACTTTGTTACATATTTGGTCCATGTAAATCTATGATCACACTATTCTAGATCTAAAATGCCCCAATGCTGCTCTGCGTGCAAAGTGGAAGTCCCTCAAGATACAAAAGTCAGGACCGATTTCTTATTTGTCCTTGACATGAATTCTTTAGCTAAAATAAACAGTTGATCATCGACCTGCCCCGACCCTCCATACAAGTGTGTTTACAGGCAAGGGTAAATGTAATTTAATCCATCCTATTGATTTCTTAATCTTCAAAGAAAATTTCGTTTGACTTTTAATCAATTAAATTTCTTTGTACCGCAAATATACGACAGACTTCCTCTCTTCCCCACTGAACAGTCTCTCACACACTGTACTCGCTGGGGACCAAACAGATCAAAAAGTCCGAAATTCGATCAGACGTTTTTAAACCATGCGCTCTAAAAATAACATTGAGAAACTATTAAGCCCAATTTCCAAGAGAGGACCATCGCCATGTCTCCGAAAAAGCCAGACATAAAATAAACACAAGTTAATGGAAGAGAGGATCAAACAAGGTCATGGGACTACGCTGTAACTACTACTGGGACTGGTTCAGTCAGAGGGTGCTATCAGAGACTGTTTCAATCACTGAGTATTACCAGAGACTTCTTTAACAGCTTTGGGTTTCGGTGAGTGTGTTGGGGTATTTCCGCTTTTGTCATGCCAACTATGAAATTGAGTTCTTTTAAGATAAAAAAGTTGTTTCCCTTTTAGACCTTGCGATCTGTAGGGCAGATGATGTTAAGGTCGTCTATGACAAATTGCGTTTACTTTCCCCAACTAAAGTCAGGTACCCATTGGACTCATGGGTGCCCTAAGAATGGCGAAATAAAGCAACATTGATACTTTTTGCAAATCCCTTTAAGATGTTTAGCTTTCAATATATGTTAACTTCTACAGTTGTATATACACGATGAGCAATATGCAGTCGAAAGGATAGGGCTAGAGACACGGGTGTTTGTTTATGTGGGGGGGAGGGGGTCGGATTGCCGAAAACGTCATTTTAACAAGGTTAGCTGTACCTCAAAGAAATGAACCGTATATATCTAGAATATTCTATTTGTGACGTAATAAGGTTTTAAGTATATTTAATAGTTGTTATATAAATTTTGTAAAATATCAATCTGTTCGGGTCTCTTTTTTTTATTTTATTAAATCCTGCACATCGTAACTCTCAGATAGTATTGTTATAACCCTATTGGCGGCGCAATAGGGTTAACTGTAGGTTCAGCTAACACACGTGAACTCAGGGAAATCAGTCAGGTCAACGGCTGTCGATGGACAAGGGACAGTACTGCTAGTAAACATAAATATGACCCGTGTTATGGTCATGTGATCAAGATCCTTCGCGGGCGTGAGACAGTGTGTAAGAAAGAGGCAGTTCAAGACAGGACAGCGAGGAGACCGGGACTGAAAGTCTGCCATGACGTCGGTTCTAGTGGAGTCCTCAAGTGAATATACGAGTCCAGGAAGAGAGAGACAGTAGAGTTTAGTACGGTTATGTACAGTGTAAAGACAGTGAGTTTAGTACGGTAATGTACAGTGTAGAGACAGTAGAGTTTAGTACAGTGATGTACAGTGTAGAGACAGTAGATTTTAATACGGTGATGTACAGTGTAAAGACAGTGAGTTTAGTACGGTAATGTACAGTGTAGAGACAGAGTTTAGTACGGTGATGTACAGTGTAGAGACAGTAGAGTTTAGTACGGTGATGTAGTGTAGAGACAGTAGAGTTTAGTACCGGGGTGTACAATGTAGCATTTTTAGTAGTTAATTGTATTGCCATTTGTCTAGTATTGGCTGTTATCTATTTGACCATTATTAAAGTACCAGTATTTGGAGCTCTTGTTGTCAGGATCTTGTGTTGATGTGTTGTGTTGTTGAGCAGTTGTTTACAAAAACCTGATAGAGAAGAACGTAACAGTATTTTGTTTGAAACCTTTACCAGGGCTTAGGTATAGGCAAACTACGCAGCCGCCTAGTGCCACCGATTATAAAGTGCAGCGTGCGCCTGTGTGGAAAAGAAATAACAAAACTTGTTCTCAAAGTTATTTTTGATGTATACTAGGTTTTTATAAAATTGCATAATTTAAGTTTTTTATCGCTGTTTTATTTTTTATTTTTCTGTTTAATATTGAGCCGCCAAAGTCACTTCGCCTATGCCCTCCAATGGACCCCATTCAACAATCTTAAAAAACAATATTTAGCCACGTGATAATATTGATAAAACAAAATTACGTAACACGTGGCGGGCTTTATGGATTGCGTAATCTGTATAGAAAATATAGAGAACCACGTGGCAAAATATTGTTTGTTTACGATTGGTGAATGAGGTCCAATATCTAAGGCCAGCCCTGCCTTCACTGCATCTGTTTTTCATACTGCCATATGTAAAACTGCCAGCATTGCGGTACTCTCTCATTTGGCCCGTGGGAATCTAATATATGTTACGTAGAGTCGTAACGGCCTTTTTAAAATGTCCCTATTAAATTTTTTTAAGCATCCTTTCCCTCTCCCTCCCTCTGAGCCATTGCTTGAATCCTCGCAGTTAAATCGGAGACTCTTCACGTGTAGTAAAGCCTAACCACCCAGGCTTTGAGATCTAAAGAGAAATGATGTTTCACGGGCATTCCTATATTCGTTCTTTCCCCGAAAGCAATCAAGTGTTAGCCACTAAGAAATACTTGAGAGTAGCATCGAAACAGTTGAACTGCTGCCATCCACTTACACGTGGATCCATAGATGCCAGCCGTCAATGATCTCATCATTAGAATGACTTAAAGATGTTGCCCTTTCAGAGCTTGTGGTCTATAGGACAGATGATGTAAAGGTCATCTGTTTCTGTGGTCTACGGTGTGATGTGGCTAACACAACTAACGTCAGTGACACATTAGAGCTGGATGAACTCAGAGGCGCCCAAACATCCTGAAATAAAAAATCCCAGTCTTCACAGGATTCGAACCCTGGAACTCCGGTTCTGATTTTTGCAGGTTTTTCATCCGTTGCTACGTTCCATATAGAAATTTTTTGTTCTATGAAGTAGTCTTTCCAAAATTAAATATTAACTAATTAATTAATTAATTAATATGTCTTATGTATCATAGTAAAAGGTTTCGCTAAGAGCATTTTCTCGTGTATTTCTTGATCTTTTATGTGTGGTTCATATTGAATCTGCTGAACTTTTTTCATTAAACCTTTCACTCCGTGATTATTTGTCACGCTCCGATGGAATTATTCCTTTTACTCATTTGTGTTTCACTCCCCTGTTAGGATTAAACTTCAGTAAGTTTTTTGTATGTAATCTGGAAATGTTGTATTAGGTATATATAGAAAAATGCATGCTCTTTTTATAGAACACAAATAAAAGTTTGTAAAATCAAACATTTATTTTATTTAATGGGGTCAAATCAACGTTGGTATCGTCAGTTAGGAGTGAAAGAGTTAACAGGAAAAGGGGCGCCTAAACCAGTAAGCTTCGAGCTGGAAGAGCTTATTAGCCTCGGCTTGCCACCCACGTCGCAGAAAGAAAACCAAAACTGCTGCCTTGCAAAAGTTTCGGGGGTCCAGCCTAAGGAAAAATAAGGAGACGGCGCTACGCAGCGCTACACCTTGTCAGTGTCAGACCTGTGTTGATCCCTAACTGTATATTTGATATGCCGTTAGCAAAGAATTACATAAGAAGTTTTAAATTTTATAACTCATTCCACCCATGTGCCCTTGAACTGTATTATTGCTTAAAGAAGTTCTTTTAATATCAGATGTAGGTTTGTGTAAAACAGTTTTTATACGGCTGGTAAAATCAATGTTTGACCTATGCCGTATTTTATTATAAGTAAGACGCTCACAAACCATTATCCTCTCTTTATGATGTGTAAGAAAGATGTCGTGGGTCTACTCTGAGCCTCTGAGCTTTATTCTTGAGTTTTCAAAAGTTTTTCAAATCTTTATTTATTTTTATCATGGTGGCATTATCTCAGATGATCCTCCAGCGTTATTAGTTTCTTTTTGTCTTAAAAAAAGGCACTTAGTCAACCGCTTGTTTGACAAGGAAAGAATGAAAACCAATTTGAAATAATCAACTCTGTACAGTCTACTTTCTTTATAGTAAACATTAGTTACAAGTAGGCAAAAAGTAATTGAAATAAATGCACATAAATTTTTCGTTTGAATAGCAGAATAAATATTGGAAGGATTAATTTAGATGCAAATACGTGTATAAAAAAAAGTAAATACCCCTTTCAGACCTTGTGGTCTATAGTGCAGATGATGTAAAGGTCATCTGTTTCTGTGGCCTACGGTTAACAAGGGTGTCATGTGGCCAGCACAACGACCTACCGCCTTTACTTTTCACTAACTAATGTCAGGTACCCATTAGAGCTGGGTGGACTCGGAGGCGCCCGAAGTTCCCGAAATTAAAAATCCCAGTCTTCACCAGGATTCGAACCCCGGTCCCAGGTTCGGAGGCCAAGAACTTTACCGCTCATCCACCGCGCCTCCATTAGTGCTGTATAAAAGAATTACTTTAATGAGATGATACAAAATTAAAGTCACGACCTACTGAAATCTATTATCGTAGAACCCTTTGAACATCTGATAGACCCCCAATTTCTTTGTTCACTTTCATAGACCCCTTGAAAGTCTTCGTAGACCCCTGGGGGTCTATAAAGACCACTTTAGGAATCACTGATCTATATGAAGTCATAAAAAATTGACTTTAAACTAGTTTAAACAAGTTTCTGTAGGATAGATGTAACGTAGCAGATTCATAAATGGCAGACCATTTTCAGATACATAAAAAATTATTTACAAAGCAGCATTTCTTAATTACTTTTGTTCACGGCAAGATTTACTAGTAATCTTTTAAAATGTTGGATCTTTGATATTAAATAATATTTCTATTACTATTATCATATTTTTAGGTTTTCAATTGTTTATGATTTAATACTTGTGAATTATGAGAACTTATAAATAAAAACATTTTTAAAAAGCCCACAAAAGAGGCATGATGGCCCATAAAAGAGGCACATAAAGCCCAAAAAAAGAGGCCTAAGGCAAAAGGATTCCTATGGTGATAAAGCTAAAATTGAAAAGCGCAAATTCTGAGGTTTCCTTTGAAAAAAAAAATGTTGGATCTACGGTCTGTCTATTGAACATGAAAAACTAATTTTGTTTTTGACTGCTCGCTAATGCTCCTGTATCTGCGACTATGACTTAATAATTGATGAACTCCAGCGGGGTATATTACCTTGAACAGTGTAAATGATCATGAACTATATACAACTTCTCAATAACATTGACTGCTCAACGTGGATGCATTAAACCGTTTGTCTTGTGTGTTATTGTAAAGTGAAGGTATAATCTGAATAAAATAAAAAAAAAACTCTATCACTTAGATAGAGCCATAAGTTGGCCGGTCTACATAATTCCTTTTTATAAATGTTAGAATGACATGTAAAGATGGAAATAACAAATTAACATCTGGAAACCTTTGCCTCTGTTTCAACGTGTGGAGGTTTCTCTACTCATGATTTGGAAAAAAAAGGCCATAGTAATAAAGTTCCTTTGGACCTTTCAGCCTGTATTCAAAGGCGCAGTAACTTATACAGAACGCTATAAATAGAGGAATATTCTCTGCGTTGATTAGTTTAGTTCTAAGTACACTTTGTTGTACATTAAAAAACGCGCCAACAAAAACATTTAGCATGTTTCTCGGAATTTTTAGGCTTCCATTGCAATTAAAGACAGTTCCTTTCGAAAGAATCCCAATATCGAGGACCTCATTAGTTCGTGTCTACAGGAGAGGACAATAGACAACGTCATGATTGTCAAATTTCAACCATTTCTGACTAACGTTAACCTTAACTCTTTCTCTCCTTACAGACGATACCTACGTTGATTCCACCTGAATGTGGTAAATAATTACGGAGAGAAAGAGTTAATTGTTGTGAAAACATGTAGCATACGATTTTGTCTTATGTGTTTTTGGCAATGTAATCTTCTACTAACTAACAGCAGAAAAAAACAACTTTTGTTGTCCACTGCCCACAGGCTGTGACGTCAGTGATCTGGCCTTATATAACCAATTGTCTCAAGCCAAGACTTAAAACGTGGAAGTGAACCCCTGTCTTCAGAAGTTTTGGACGGGGACATCATTAGTGTCAATGCCAAAGAAACTTATGAAATGCTTTTGTGGACAGCACAGTAGAAAATGACTTCTATTCTTCCTCAAATGACGTACGACCACTGGCGGATCTGGGCGGTGAGATGGTATGGGTGATCACCCACTCCCCCAATAGGCCGAATTTTTAAAAAGAAATCACAAAATTTGTTTGCGAATTTATTAGTTATGTTAATAGATATACTAATTATTTATAATTTAAACCTATTTTTAGATTATTTCGACAAATTAACATTCAAATTTGGTTTTCTAAAGCATTTTTCATACATTCGTTCGCTAGAGCTGCTAAGCCGTGTTGAGACATATTCTAATATTTTCATTCATGTGCATTCTATTATTTTCATTCATGTGCAGAGAGAAGCCTTTACGCGCAGAATGAACTCTAGACTCTAGATTAGTCTAGATATAGATTTATGTCTAACTCAAGATCTAGATCGAATGTATATTAATGAAATAAAGCTGATATAATAGTGAAATAAAGCTGATATATTAGTGAAATAAAGCTGATCTATTAGTGAAATAAAGCTGATCTATTAGTGAAATAAAGCTAATCTATTAGTGAAATAAAGCTGATCTATGACTGAAATAAAGCTGATCTATTAGTGAAATAAAGCTGATCTATGACTGAAATAAAGCTAATCTATTAGTGAAATAAAGCTGATCTATGACTGAAATAAAGCTGATATATTAGTGAAATAAAGCTAATCTATTAGTGAAATAAAGCTGATCTATGACTGAAATAAAGCTGATCTATTAGTGAAATAAAGCTAATCTATTAGTGAAATAAAGCTGATCTATGACTGAAATAAAGCTGATCTATTAGTGAAATAAAGCTGATCTATGACTGAAATAAAGCTAATCTATTAGTGAAATAAAGCTGATCTATGACTGAAATAAAGCTAATCTATGAGTGAAATAAAGCTGATCTATGACTTAAATAAAGCTAATCTATTCGTGAAATAAAGCTGATCTATGACTTAAATAAAGCTAATCTATTAGTGAAATAAAGCTGATCTATGACTGAAATAAAGCTAATCTATTAGTGAAATAAAGCTGATCTATGACTGAAATAAAGCTGATATATTAGTGAAATAAAGCTAATCTATTAGTGAAATAAAGATGATCTATGACTGAAATAAAGCTGATCTATTAGTGAAATAAAGCTAATCTATTAGTGAAATAAAGCTGATCTATGACTGAAATAAAGCTGATCTATTAGTGAAATAAAGCTGATCTATGACTGAAATAAAGCTAATCTATTAGTGAAATAAAGCTGATCTATGACTGAAATAAAGCTAATCTATTAGTGAAATAAAGCTGATCTATGACTTAAATAAAGCTAATCTATTCGTGAAATAAAGCTGATCTATGACTTAAATAAAGCTAATCTATTAGTGAAATAAAGCTGATCTATGACTGAAATAAAGCTAATCTATTAGTGAAATAAAGCTGATCTATGACTGAAATAAAGCTGATATATTAGTGAAATAAAGCTAATCTATTAGTGAAATAAAGCTGATCTATTAGTGAAATCAAGAACTTGACAAGAACTTACGTCTGTAAATGACAACATGTGACACGTGACTTTATGGCTAGAACTTATGTTTCTTAATGTCGTCATGTGACACGTGACTTTGTGAGTAGAATCTGTTTCTGTTAAAGACTTCACAACACGTGAGTGACCTCTCTAGACGTCTTTAAATGCGTTATTTAATACAGTTGATCAATTTGTTATTCTTATTAATCTTATCCTAACTTTAAATCCTTTGAAAAACTTTAAAGTTTTAAAAATGGTTTGCAGGTTATAATGTGTCCACGTCTTTGACCTAAGATTTGACAGGAAATGCTTTGATATTGTGGCTGTTTGATGTTGATGTTTATCCTGGTTGACACTCATAACCAAAAGATGATGATAGTTTCATGTTGACAAGGTACGTGCCAAGCAGGGTTAACAAGGTACGTGCCAAGCAAGGTTAACAAGGTACGTGCCAAGCAGGGTTAACAACGTACGTGCCATGCAGTGTTGACAAGGTACGTGCCAAGCAGCCTTAACAAGGTACGTGTCAAGCAAGGTTAACAAGGTACGTGCCAAGCAGGGTTAACAGGGTACCTGCCAAGCAAGGATAACAAGGTACGTGGCAACAAGAGAGCCGACTTGTTAAGAAATTACTTGAAAACCTTCCTTAAAGGAATCGAAGGATGTCTAGTGGTATGATCAACAGGAGCAGGATGACAGCATTACAATATATATATAACTTATATGATTGACAATGAAATCCACTTGCGTATCGCCAAGGCCAGTGTCTGGAACAGACGTGTATCACTTAAAATACAAAGTTAGGAGTCTGTCGAGCCGTCATCCTCCCTACATTGCTCTATGCCTCAGAAACATGGCCAGTGTTATCAGAGATGAGTTTAAATTTTCTTTTTGTTATATTAAAATCAAACCGAATTCCTTAAAAAAGCTATTCAACTAACATCTTTAAATTATATAATTAACTTAAATCAGCATTTTTTTCCCACTAATTAATTCAAATTAACAACTCTTAGTTTAGGACTATTTTGTCTCACTAATTCTTTTTTTATTAGCCTTATATAGATCTAAATATAATTAGATAGATCTAGAATCTATATATTAAATATTATTTAGATCTAGTCTATATTTATTATGATATCCTTAGATTTTAGATCTACTCAGTCTAGTGTTATACTTAGACTTTAATTAAGGCTTTAGAACTACTAATAATAACTAATAGTAATATTCTATATAGTTTGTTATACACGTAAATATATTGATCTAGAATTAGATCTAGTCTAGGTCCATATTTTGAATTTAATAAACCATTTGATTTGATTTAATTGTCATTGTAAATTAGCTTTCACTTTACTCTTAGACTTAACTTAGGCATTGTAAACCTTAAACTAGATTTAGACTAGACCTTTAAAAACTAAAATCAACAACAGTCATCATTAAATTGCTCTGGCTATTTATCCTAATAATTACTAAATACACACTAGCTGAACTTAGAAAGAGATCTACCTTAGTCAACACTAAACTTAAAAAGGAAACAACAGTCATAATCAATCATCACACTCTAGATCAATGCAACTTCAAAAATAACCTAACATACATATCCATAACATTAAAGAAGATCACCCATCACAAATGGAAATTCTCAATCAGACACAGCAGAAATAAATACCTATCACTGTTAATATTAATGGCAGGAGATGTAGAGTCAAATCCAGGGCTTAGATCTAAAGATAGATGCAACATCTGCAAAAAAGTTTGTACCATGAAACAGAAAGCCATTCAATGTGACACCTGCGATGAATGGTACCACGCATCATGTCTCCATATGAATACACCTGTGTATTATGCCTTAGGCAACAAAGACGCATCATGGCACTGTGTAACGTGTGGGTTACCTCAGTTTACATCAGGACTGTTTGATTCCTTTGATGCAGACACTTCTAACCCATACAATATCCTAAACACCATCCCAAACCAAACTCACCAACCACTAGCCAGATCCACTCCTGTTAAACCTAAATCTACTAAAATTAATACAACAGCCTCACTAAACAAACCTACTAAAGAAGTAATACCAAAATACCTTAAAACCTTAGTAATAAATTTTCAAAGCATTAGGAACAAAACAACAGACTTAGAAATTTTACTAGAATGTGTGAAACCAGACATAATTGCAGGAACAAAACTTGGCTACATCCTGAAATTTATAATGCAGAAATTTTCAATAGTAATTATGAAATTTTTAGAATAGATAGGGCTGATAATCATGGAGGAGTTCTTCTAGCAATAAAAAACACTCTTATAGCAGAAGAAATTACCTTACCTAACTCAAAAAATATAGAATCAACATTTTGTAAAATTAATACCACCTCAACATCCCTAATAATAGGCAGCATTTACAGACTACCAAATTCTAGTTTGGAATACATGCAGGAACTATGTAATCAGATTACTCACTTAAAGAGACAAATGAAAATGCAGTTTTTTGGATTATGGGTGATTTCAACCTACCTGATATAAATTGGAAAACACTAACCATAGATAAACACCAAAACCTTAAGGACATAAATGAGCTTTTCAAAGAAACTTTACACAACCTAAGTTTAGATCAAATCATTAAAAAGCCAACTAGATTAAACAACACATTAGATCTCTTCTTAACCAACAGACCTGGATTAGCAGTTGATTATGATATTATCCCTGGTCTATCAGACCATGAGATCATAAAAAAACAAAGTCAGATAAAAGCAGTAGCCAATTCAAAACCCAAAAGAAAAATCTTACTCTGGAATAAATGTAACCTAACACAACTACACCAAGCTGCATTAAACTTTCAACAAACATTCTTATTAGAAAAAGACATTAACCAACCAGTCGATGACCTCTGGAATTTCATTAAAAACCATCTTAAAAGCATTATAGAAAATCATATACCAACTACATGCATGTTGAACAAAATAAATAAATGCTGGTTTAATAATAGACTAAAGAAGCTTTGTAAACAGAAAGAAAACCTATATAGAAAATTTAAAGAAACTAAGGCAGAAAGAGTTTACAAAAAGTATAAAAAAATTAAACACTTAACCCAAAAAGTAAGCAGACAGCTGCAGAGTGAATACATAAACAATGTAATATTAAAGGATAACAAAAAAAAATACGGTCATACATTAAGTCTAAGATAATCGAATTGGAGCATGTCTTTCCACCTAGAAAAATGTCAGTTGTTAAGAGAACAAAAAAACTAAAACAAATTAATTCCACTTATCTTATTCATGACAAACCAGTAACACGGACTAAAAACGCAAAATACCTAGGTGTTATAATAAATGAAAAACTGTCATGGAATCCACATATTGATGAAACTATAAAAAAATCAAACAAAGCATTAGGATTTATTTTTAAAAATGTATATAAATCAAATAAGAACATAAAACTAAAATGTTATTTAACCTTGGTTAGGCCAATAATAGAATATGCATCCTCCGTTTGGGACCCCTCAACTCAAGAAAACATTAAGAAACTAGAACAGACACAAAATAGAACAGTGAGATTCATAACAAATGAATATTCACATTTGACTAGAGTAACACCTATAGTAAAATCACTAAATTTAGACAACCTTCAGGACAGAAGACTCAAAAGTAAAGTAGGAATTATACATAAAACACTGAACCATAATCTTCAAATACAAAAACAAAATTTAATAAAATACTCTGAAAGACACAAAGATAAAGGCACATTCCTCGTCCCATATACTAGGACAAATTTGTACAAATACTCCTTCTTCCCTAGTGCTATTAGAGCATGGAATGGGTTGCCTGAGCTAGCTAGGAAACAAGTGACTTGGCTGAATTTAAGTCATTGATTAATATGAATGTCTAAATGCATGACGCGTAGGACGTAATCATCTTCTTTTTTGAAGTAACGTCTGTATTATATAAGATAAGATAAGATAAGATAAAACATGCAAAGAAACTGAATCACTTTCACAAGACATGTCTAAGAAAAATACTGAATGTCAAATGGCAAGACAAAATACCAGATACTGAAGTCCTTCGAAGAACGGATTTGCAAAGCATCCATACAATCCTGATGCAGTCCCAGCTGCGATGGGCAGGACACGTCTGCAGAATGGAAGACCACCGCATCCCTAAACGACTCTTGTATGGCCAACTAAGCGAAGGAAAGCGCTCGCAAGGTGTTCAAAGAAAGCGCTTCAGGGACACCCTCAAATCTTCACTGAAGGCGTTCAGCATAGACCTAGCCACCTGGGAGACAGAGACACATGACAGAGCATCATGGCGTCGCGCTGTGAAAACTGGCGCACAGGTTGCTGAGGAAAAGAGAACAACGCTGGCAGAAGAAAAACGCCAGAGAAGAAAAGCAAGGCAAACGACACTAGCTCCAGCTGAAATAACCTTCCCAGTGTGCAGTTGAACATTCCGGGTTCACATAGGTCTCACCAGCCACATGAGTAGGCATAAAACACAAGTGCAAAGCCCTCAGCCCCCTGGATGACAAAGTGGTCATCATCGAACCACGATGGACGAACTAGATATACTTATAATTTATAAAAATACGTCATCTAACTGTGTATAATTTCTTTCAATACTCACCTAAACTGCATTATACATTGACATTTTAGGTTTACACTCCCAGTTGAGGAATTAGCAATTTGTGAAACTAATTTTACGTATATGCTAGTCCTATGTTGTTTAATCGTAAGAACATTATACCCCTGATGTATAGTTCTACTTAATGTGAAGTATTCAACTGTTTTCACTCGTCCACAACTGTGAAACAACCTTACTAGATCTTATCCTCGTGACAGCTGTCAAATTACAATCAGTCACCAACGTCTTATGCTTACAATTGTTCAGTTTCAAACAAGCAAGTACTTGTTCACAGACGTCTGTGGACGCAAATAATGTGAAGGCTTAGCAGCATTGTTGTATGCGTGGAACTACAGCTTCTGGCAACCATAAGACTCCCGCAGAAACTGACGGGAACTTTTCTTCCATGTCATAATTTGCTTAGAGGTATGTCCTCTGGGGCTGAACAAGCTTTTGCACTAAATTGAGAGCTGAGGATATTGAAAACTGATTCCAAGTTCTTGACGTCTTAAAAACTGCTTTCAAATTCCACAGCCAAGGAATCCAAAGAAGTCTTTTAGTTCTCAACCATTTCACTAGTAAATAGTTTCACCATTCAGCTAAGAAAAATGGCAAAATCATGCTAAGCACCATCGTAATAATCATCAAAATGTTTTGTTCCCAAACCTTCAAGTACTTCTCGGAGATGCCAGTGGTTTAATTTTTTAATTAAACGGGTCATGTTATAACGATCAATCTAACTTATTTTTTTAGTCTCTCCCTCTCTCTCTCTCTCTTTCTCTCTCTGGAACTCTCACTTTTTATTTTTACCAGCGCATCGTCATTTCTATAAACATAATGCGCCACCGAGATATACACGCTCTCATATTTAGGGCCCTTTAATTAGCCCTTTTTATTAGCCAGCTACAAAAAGTTGGTCCTTCGTACACATTCTCGTTCCCATTTCTACATTTCTCTTGGTATTTTATTCTATAAATAAAAAGCAATACCAATTCGGTTTTATTAATTGTAATCGTTTATTTGACCCTAATGAATGTAGCGAAATGGCAAAAGATCTAGATTTATCTTTTAAATGCTATTAGAAATAGATCTCGTTTATTGTTTTTATTACAAAGTAACATTAATTGCTTTCTCTCTCTCTCTCTCTCTCTTTTTCTCTCTCTCTGTCTCTCTCTCTAGATCTATCTTATTTATGTTATTAGGATTGTTTTTTTTTTTGTTGTTATTTTTATAGACCGCATGTAAAAAGAAGTGGAAATGACGCAAGGCACATTAAAAATAAAAAGACTTAGAGAAAAAGAAGAAGATCGCTTTCAAAATACGGAGTTCGGGATTTCGGATTTTAGAGTTCGGCCTTTTGGGGAAATGTCGAAAATAAAATACTAACGTTTTTTTCGCCAATATCTGAGGTCAGGTTGCGTATCTGTCAAAAAGCGTTCTTAGTGAGCACCTAGGAGGTAAAAGGAACCTGCGCATGAAATTTAATGCGGATACGTGCTATAGTGTAACAAATGTCATGATAGATCGATGCTATTTTCGCGTATATATAGTAGATGTGCAACTAATTAGCGGTAATAAAAGAGGGTTGGTAAGGAAATGAACTACCAGGCATTGAGAAGCTAAATTTATAGCTTGATTCTTTTCTTTTGTTTAGTTGGCTACAATGACTTTCTTTCACGCTTTTTTGAAATAGTTTAGTTTATCATAACATCCCCAATATCTTATTTTTTGCACGAGTAAAATACTGGCCAGATTTACACTCTGAATGGGTCTCGAAAGTATACATTTAAAGACATCTTTAAGTCAGAGCTAGTGGGTACATCACATTTGTTGTGAGGAGGGGGTTAAATAAAGCAGAGGAGAATTAGAGAACGCCATATCAGACACTATAACGAAGAAACCATAAGTGTTGACACTGGAGCCTGACTTCATCTTATATTAATGGTGCGATACGCTGAAGGCCGATACGAGTAATCTTATTCACTAATAGTGCAATAGTAAAATAACTGCGATTTACTGTAATAACGGCGCAACCAGAGGCATTTTATACCACGTGGTATCCTGTTTAAAAGTTATTAAAATTATGAAAAAAAAGAGTTCCTTAAAAACAAAAATAGGAGTACTTTATTAGATGTCATTCTAAGAATAGTAGAAGGGGCACAAATAAAACCTGGTGTATAGTTGATGTTTTCAGTAGATGAACACATCTTGATGACATTTGTCTGCCCGTTTTTTCCCATACATGTGCTATTATTATTTAAAAGTGTCTATCGAAAAAGGTGAATGGAATTATGAACAGGCTATTTCGCTAATCCAGCATCCTCCTCAAAGCCTTCTATCCGCCCTCCACTCGATATTCCACAGCAACCATCTTCCTTCCACTACGGAATCCTCTTTATACTCCGCTGCAACCATCTTACTCCAATCCTTCCTCTACGACCTCCTTTAAGTACTCCACTGCAATTTCTTTTTCAATCTTTCCTCTAAGCACTCCTCTTTGTACTCCACTGCAATTACTTCTACAATCTTTCCTCTAAGCAGTCCTCTCTGGACTCCACTGCAACCATCTCACTCCAATCCTTCTTCTCCACCCTACTCTCTGTACTCCAATCTCTCATCTCCGCCATTGCCTGGTTCTGTGTGAAAATATGATGTACTCTTGTTTCAACCTATGACGTATGGAGCTCACGTGCTTGTTTTCCAACCTCATACACAAAATATGAGCAGACGACAGTGGAACGAGTCCAATTCTCCTACCGCTGACCACCCTACCCCTAGGGAAATTGTCTATTGGCCCCGATATTCAGAAAGCGCTGTGAGGTATCGTATGGCCTTGTCTTGTAGAACTGCCCTTTGTGATAGCCTGTCTTTTACAGACGGCTATTTTCTATGGCCGTCTATCGGGTGCTGTGTCAAAGTGTGGGCATATTGATGTGTATGAGAGTTTGAACCAAGTGACTTCAAAGTTAATACAGTCTGTGTAAGCTATGTTTATATAGGCAATGGTTCTAAACTTGCTTAATTAATGACAGTATAGTATGCACCCTTTCATCACAGCTTTTTTTTTTGTCTTGAGACTTTGAATAAGAGATTGACCCTTTACAAAACAATTAGATCAATTAGATAATCATTATATGACATCATTTAGGCCAGGTTCACATCTAACTTCACCTTCACTTTAAGTCCTGGATATCTATCCTTTGGTCTGCTGGACCTTTGGGAACAATACACAAGGTGTCAACCTTCTTTCTCCATTCTTCTCTGTCATTTGACTTTGATAGAATTTCATTCTGATATTCTTTCTGAAAATATTGATACCTGCACTTTTACCTGCCAGGGTGGACCACTTCAGGGGCCGATTTTGAATTTGTGTTTCCACACAAAATGTCTTAGTAACCTTGTTAGTTATGTTTTTCATTACTTGCTGTAATTTGTTTAGAGATTACTGGCTTGGTTGATTGATAATGAATTAAAGTATTTTAACATGATAGAACACTGTTATGGTGTGTGTGTGTGTGTTTCTATGGCTACGGCCGTAAGAGGTTAGCGATTAGTTGTAAATGATGCAAAATAGGTGGCATTGTCGTCACTTCGTCTAAGTTAGGAGAGACGACTCCTGAACGTGAGACTGATAGGTTGTGTATTGTAGAGAGATCCTGTTAAAATATATATATAATTATTAAAGTCTACTACATGTATTTTATTTCATATCAACTTGATTTTGTCTATATTGTAATAAAAGTAATATTTAGTATTGTTTACAAGGAAGTTATTCAAGTTATTTGAAGTTTTATTAGTAAATATATTCTACAGCGGTTTAGTTGTCTACCAGGAGGTAGGTGTTATAAGTCAACGGCCGTTAACAGGATACGCCAAAACAAAAAAAGTTGTCTATACCAGAGGAAAGTAAATTGTATATTAACTGTGACATCCGATAGTAGTTCCTAGATCATATATATTAGTTTGTAGATTTAGATTTTAGTTTCTAGATATTTATTTAGTATATCCTAGTGTGACGATCTTTTGTATTTTGAGTGCTTGGTGTAATGATGTCTTGATGTTACGATGAGATTGTGTTGATTTCTTTTTTTTTTTAAAACTACTGAACACAAAATAGGATCATGCTGGAAATTCAAATACAAACTAGTAATTCCAACAATAGAAATCCTTCCATGATAAATACGAAGTTTTGATTCAGGAACTAGGAATCGCATGAATAAAATGAACACTACAATAAAATTAAACAAGTTATCTATCTTCGTTCAAGGTCATAACTACAACTAGATCTAACAATGGTTCTGGTTCTAAAACTACAACTGACCTTTCTTTGTCCTTGCCAAACGTTTTACTCATTAACCTCTCTCTCTCATCTGCATTTGCAAATAAGCCACACCTTTCACCCTGCTTGATGTTCGCTGCTCCTTTTACGGTCATTGAATTTCTTTTTTTCCAAGAAATCATGCTTGCTACAACAGCTGGTTGCTATGGAGATGGTTGCAGAGAACTAAAAACAAACTTAGCTTCATTATGCTATGTGCAAGTAGATATCTATTTCACAGATCCTAGATATCTATTTCACAGATCCTAGATATCTATGTCACAGATCCTAGATATCTATTTCACAGATCCTAGATATCTATGTCACAGATCCTAGATATCTATGTCACAGATCCTAGATATCTATGTCACAGATCCTAGATATCTATTTTGCAGATCCTAGATATCTATGTCACAGATCCTATATATATATATTTCATAGATCCCAAATATGTATGTCATAGAGCCTAGATATCTATTTCATAGATCCTGTGAAAAGAGGGACAATAAGGGTGGCTACCTTATTTTTTTATTAGAGTTAGTCCCCTTTATTACTTAATTTAAGTCCCTGTTAACTGTGTACAATCGCCACTTCCTCTTCAGTCTCTGAGCTGACCACTGTACATTATTGTGAACTAAATTTCCATAATGTTTATTTGACAGTTTTGATGTTCTGCTCTGACTGTGTTAATCAAGAGGAGTGTGCCACTTTATGGGAATGTATCTTTCACTAACGAGCTAAGTAGACTTTATTTATTTGTTGTTAATTAGTTGCTTGATGTGAATATTATGTCTACTTAGTCTCTTATCCTTTCCTGTACATGTTTTTTTTAAGACCAGATTTGGGTCGTAAAGTATGTAAAAGACAAACTTTTGTCTTGAGAAGAGACAGTTGTGTGTCTCATGGACTATTTTGATTCCTGTATTATATTATTGTAATTCATTGTTTGTTTTGAGCTGAGACACTATTGTACCTCTGTGATGGCAGTTCTATGATTGTGTTGAACTGAACCGGCCCTACTAGTTTGATTTTTTCTTCATTATTTGACTTGCCTTTGTTGGCCCTTATGCCCATTTTCTTTTAATGATCTTTTTCTTTTTTTCCTTAATAAACTCTTTATTAGTTGTAATGAAATCTCAAAGTTATTACTTGTATGTCTTAGTAAGTTATATATCTAGAGGTTATAATTAATAGCCTAGATAATATAATTTGGGACCACAGAGTACCACTGGACTAACTTGCCAGTACAGCAGAGGTCACTGGTCTTATGACCTATCCTAATTTTAGGTGACAGATCCTAAATATGTATGTCATAGAGCCTAGATATCTATTTCATAGATCCTAAATATGTATGTCATAGAGCCTAGATATCTATTTCATAGATCCTAGATTTAAGCTTCAAGTTTCTTACTATTAGTTCCTAGATATAAGTTCATAGATTCAAGGTACTATTACCTAGATACTATTTCACAGAGCCTAGTTAATATTTCATAGAGCCTAGACATTAGTTCCTAGAGCCTAGATATCAGTTTTTAGAACCTAGATATTAGTTCTTTGAGGTCAGTTATTAGTTCCAAGAGCCTAGACATTAGTTCCTAGAGCCTTGATATCAGTTTCTTAATTCTAGATATTAATTAATTTATTATTAATCTAATTACTAGATTCCAAATTTTAATAGATTAGTTTGTGAGAATCAGGATATTATTTATATAAATAGATACTAGATAACAAACCTAGATCCTATTACTTAGATACCAGACTGTATATTCTAAATGCAAGAGACTATATATTAGATTCTGATGACTTACACATACGCTGAATACCTAGAAAAACACAGCCGCGTGACACGACAGTTATTACCTATGTAAACTTTTGACCGAATTTGTCATGTATTGATGCACAGTTAAGTTGACATATGGTTTGTGTGTGTGTGTGCATGTGCGTGAAAGAAAGGGAGAGAATCCCAGCACTGACATTGTGAAATATTTTTTTTTAACTATTATCTGATTTTAGGACTTAAATTAATATCCCTTTAGCTTTTCCATCACATTTTTAAAAAAGTATTTTTATTATTCGCATTTTTATATATGCTTTATCAGTTTTTAAAAACATATTTCTATGTTTATTCCTAGTTTGTTTTTTGTTTTTTCTGGTCCAACATTTTTAACGTCAAAAAAGTTTTTCCCTTTCTAGGTTTTAATTTCAACATCAGATGCTATGTAATCTAATTATCTGAAGACTTTGTGTGAACATTTTGTTTTGTCTTTTTTTTTTTTATTATTTTCTTTTTAATAACTTCATTATAGAGCCGAGGTCTCAAACACATAATGTCTCAAACATAACATTGTGTCAAACATAGAGAGTCTGAAACGTAGTGTCTGAAACAGAGAGTGTCTCAAACATAGAGTTTCTCAAAAATAGAAAGTGTCTCAAACGTAGAGAGTGTCTCAGACATAGAGATTCTCTCAAACACAGAGTGTCTCAAACCTAGATAGTGTCTCAGGCATAGAGATTGTCTCAGGCATAGAGATTGTCTCAAACACAGAGTGTCTCAAACCTAGATAGTGTCTCAGGCATAGAGATTGTCTCAAACACAGAGTATCTCAAACCTAGATAGTGTCTCAGGCATAGAGATTGTCTCAAACACAGAGTGTCTCAAGCATGGAATGTCTCATACATAGAGAGTGACTCAAACATAGAGTGTCTCAGACATAGAGTGTCTCAAACACAGTGTCTCAAACCTAGATAGTGTCTCAGGCATGGAATGTCTCATACATAGAGAGTGACTCAAATAAAGAGAGTGTTTCAGACATAGAGAGTGTCTCAAACATAGAGAGTATCTTAAAAATAGAGTGGTCTAGTCCTGTGCATTCAGTACATGGACATTTGGGTTATAAGATTGTTCATTTTATGTGAGTTGCTATTTCTCCCTCACGCATTCTCGATCAAGCTAGGACTTTAAACCATTATTTATTGTACCTAAAAAAAACATAAATCAATAATAAAAAAAATAGTCAATTAATTATTGGTAATTTATTATTTTGTTTGATATTGAATAAGGGAAATAAATAGTACATTATTGATATATGTATAGTTTAAAGTTCCCTTAAAATAAGATTTTTTTTTAAAAAGGATTTTAAAAATTTTGCTGGTTTGAAGCTGCTGTCGACAGGTCACGCTATCTATCCACACTCACACACACATTTATAGACATTCATTTTATCTGATCTTACACAATACAGACGCTACTTCTAAAAAAGAAGATGATTACGTCCTAAGCGTCATGCATTCAGTCATGCAAAAGAATCCGCCACATTAAATACGATAAGTCACTTATCTTCCTGGCTAGCTCAGGCAATCCATTCCATGCTCTAATAGCGCTAGAGAAGAAGGAGCATTGGTACAAATTTGTCCTAGCATATGGGATGAGTAATGCGCCTTTATCTTTGTGTCTTTCTGAGTATTTTATTAAATTTTGTTTTTGTATTTGAAGATTATGGTTCAGTGTTTAATGTATAATTGCAACTTTACTTTTAAGTCTTCTATCCTGAAGACTTTCAAAATTTAGTGATTTTACTAAGGTGTAATTTTAGTCAAATGTGAATATCGTTAGTAATGAATCTCACTGCTCTATTTTGTGAGTTTACTGTTATTGGTGTTGATTTAGAGCTATTTATTATTACAGCTTGTTCTCTCCCTATCAGAAAATCTTTAATCCACTGATGTAATGGACCATCAATGCCAAAATATTTTATTTAAAACAAAACTATGGTGGTAAACTTTGTCAAAAGCCTTGGAAAAATCTAGTAAGATAGCATCTATTTGCTCACTATTATCTCTAAACCTTTTGAAAAATCATCAATTAGTCCTATTAGTTGTGTTTCACATGATCTATATATACATGTGATGCTGGTAAGTGATGCTGGTCTGCAGATTTTCCTCCTGTTTTAAACAGAGGAGTGACATTAGCTTCTTTCCAGTCCCTTGGTACTCTGCTCTGGTTAAGAGATGCCTGAAAAAGTATTTTGAACACTGGTGCTAGCTCATTGCTTAGTTCTTTAAGATATATAGCTGGAATACCATCAGGTCCAGATGATTTATTTGGTTTGATGTTGGCGAATAGTTTTTGGATTCCCTTTTCTTGTACTTCTATATCTCCTATGTTGTCTACTTGGTTCAAATTCAGTAATATGTCTTTGTCTATTGGGGCTGAGAATGCTGATGCAAAGTATTTGTTTAGGATGTTTGCTTTAGTTTCATTTTCATTATGTGTTAAGTTATGTTCATCTTTTAATGGCGCTATGCCTGTTGTTTCCCTTTTCTTAGACTTAATGTATGACCATAGGTTTTTGTTGTTATCTTTAGATATTACATTGTTTATGTATTCACTCTGCAGCTGTCTGCTTACTTTTTGGGTTAGGTGTTTAATTTTAATATACTTTTTATTGACACATATACATACAGACATACTTACACTTATATTTTTACACAGTCAGTTGAAAACGTTCGTACACATACTAAATTTATATTTTTCCTATTAGTATATCTTTATGAATAGATTCACATACCTACATAACCTACATACATATATTGATATGCATATCATGACACACACCATCCAGTACATTAACACACCTCTCTATCTCTCCTACAGACACACTGCATTATTATATCCTCATCACACAAACATGCTCACACGTTTAAATGTTTCATCACGCACACACACACAAATATTGAAAAAAAAAACATATGAAGTTAAGAATTGCATAATTACTGATATATATCTCAATATAGAATTTTTCTATTTAAAATTAAAAAAAATAATGACCACTAAAAAATAATGACCACTAAAAATAATGACCACTAAAAATAATGACCACTAAAAATAATGACCACTAAAAATAATGACCACTAAAAAATAATGACCACTAAAAATAATGACCACTAAAAAATAATGACCACTAAAAATAATGACCACTAAAATATAATGACCACTAAAAAATAATTGGTTAATTTTTAGATTGATTCACCGTGTTGTCATCAACAATGAAATAATTGTGCAAAGTTTTAACTTGATCCGGGAATGGTAATTGGAGGCAATAACAGGTAGGCCTACTCAATTTGTAGCGAATAAGAAGACATACAAGACAAGCAAAGTGAGCTGATTGCTGATATAAGCTATGTGAAAACAAAGCTTCACGCTCGCATCACACGCCATGATATACACACAACAAAATCATCACCAAAAAAAAAACATATCGCAAAACATAACGCACTCAAATATTTTTAATATCACTAAAAAATACTCACTCTTTCCCCCTTGCCCAGAATTTCACCAATATCAATATCATTCTTTCACCAGTTCTCCAGAGTTTCACTAATATCAATCAAATTTTTACAAGCTTCTTCAGAGTTTCACTAATATAAACATTATTCTTTCACGTCTTTCCAGAGTTTCACTGATTGGCCTATCCAATTCACATTTTTCATTCTTCTTCACTGTTTCAGTAATATCAGCCTCACTGTTTCACTATTCTTCAAGATTTCACTAATATCACCAGCTCTCTTTTACCCCCACCTCCTCCTTTTTTTTAACTCTCAAACCGCTCTCTTGTTCCAGACGAGAAACACTAATTGTATTTTTTAAATTCATAATGTAGAAACCATAAAATGCGCATGAAAATAAACCCCAGCATTATGAAACCTATAATTATCCTTTCAAGGGAGATAACAAGCTTCGGTCATGTAGTTCAAGGTCTCTAGTGCAATGATTATTCCGTACCTGCTGTGTGGGGTGTTAATATTACGTAATCAAGAAATGAGCCAATTTAAAAACAAAAACTTGAACGATACATTGAAAAAGGAAAGAGTAAAAAATCTTTGCTCAGGAACATGGAACTTTACTAATGGAACAACAGCTCCTAGTTTTTACTAGGGGAGTGCCGTCGCGCATTGGTACTCTGCAAACGCATAATATTGAAAAATTCAGAATGATGCAAAAGGAGAAATTTACTCCTCCAGTCACTTGGACTGACCTTCAATGAGAGTAAAACTTTCCTACGCTTTATTTTATTAGATCTCTAAAAACTTCATCCATTTTCTCACAATTTTTTGTGATTTATAAAATTTTCCTGAATAAGGGATCGTCACAATAGTTATTTTTTTAAGGCCACCCAATTAAAATAGCTGTTTTCAGTACTTTCACATTTGGGTATTTTACACAAAATCTGGATTTTTTTTATGTACCTGAAATCATTATCATCTGTCCCGCGTAACCAAATCCTCCACTTTTCCCGGTCACCAATGTTCTTAACAAGATATCAAGAGGGAGAGAGAGGCTGGTCCATTATTTGCGTAGTCCAGCCAGCTTTTCTTCTGACAACCCTTTTTTCGTTTATTCTCTTGAAGGATATTTTTTTAAGTTAGTCTTACAACATACAATTCCAAACCAACTCATGCATTTATCGTCTTTTCACAGTATTGAGGAGTCATCCTTTTTTGCCAGCCAGAGTGTTAATTGGCAAAAGTATAAAATTCATTATTTTAATTTTTTTTGTAAATATTCATAACTATATCTTTTATATAATAGTATATTTTTTAAATAATAATATCTTTTATATAGACATGCTAGATCTAATAAAATGATTAACGCGGACCTACCAATATGGGTATATTAATACTTAAATCTGGGTATTTTAAATTTCGAATGCGCATTTTTTAAAAACCGAAACATATCTATAGATCTCTTATATCTAGAATAATTTAGATCTACAACACCTAGACTATGGTGACACTAAGGCTATATAGATCTATTTAAAGATTTAAAAAAAAATTCAATAGATCTAGATCTAGTCATGAGATCCACTCTATTTTCTCTAGATCTAGACCATACATGAGATCAATATGAATATTTATAGATCTAGTCTAGATTCTAGATCTATCGATCATCTATACTAGTCTATAGTAGATCTAAAGTCTATAAGTATAACAATATTAATAATACTTTTTAATAGTAGATCCTACAAGTACTAGATCTATAAATATAATTAATAAAAGTAGATCTATAGTAGATATCTAGACTTTACTAAATCACTTTCACATCACACGTTTATTGATACAGACAGTGAATAAAACGAATGCAGTAAATATACTATAGATTATAGATCTACCAGTTGATAATCATCATCATCATAGATATTAGATAATAATCTAGATCTTAATCATAGTCACAGTGCCCTTTTTAGTCAATATAGTCAAGTCAAAATAGTGGAACGTAAACTCGAAGGTTTAATACAATACAGTATAAAAAGAGTCTATAAGTTAGTAAAAGATCTAATTATTTTGTTACTTTGTATGTTTGTAACTTGTATGTCAATGTCTCAATTAAAATAATTAATATCATCAGCCACATCATTTTAAATATAAAAAAGTAGACATAGATTTCTATATTATAAATAGATAGATCAGATCTATATATAATTTTACAAACTTTAGAAATGATTGATTTTAATTGATCAGCCTTCTAGACTAGATCTAGCATCTCCAGCTACATTTTTGCTACTAGACTCTAACATGTACTTCATGTAGATCTTGGAATTGGATCAAAATTCACCTTCCTAAATTGTCTCTAAAGTCTGTAGCTGATTTGAGAGGCCCCTACGAGGCAAGAGTCTATTAGTACTCTGTCTCTTGATCTCTCTAGTAGGCCTACTAAGCTAGTGCATAAGCCCTAGTGTAGTCATATCTGACAACTTGTCTTCTAGATCTAAGCTTCTAGAATAATTAGTTCTAGATCTAGATCCAGTTTAGATTTGGAATATAAAAATATTTTACTAGCTAAAATTCTAAATCTACTGATCCATACTTAATATTTTAGATATTATATGACATCTACAAAAATTATTATTAAGATATAATTATAGAATCTAGACATATATATGTACATAAAATATATAAATAAAAGATAAAATTTATGCAGGCCTAGATCCCATAAATTTATAATTGATCCAGATCTATCATTAGAAGTTACCTTCGACAGGAAGTTTTACCCAATCTAATCTATACAAGACAATTTATAATCCATGCCCAGCCTACACCCCATATACATCTAATAATAGTTTCCATTCCTTACCATGCCCAGACCCAATTCATTAGACATATGAGTTCATGAAATAATAAATGATGTGGTGTCAAGTTGGATCTATCCCCTGAAATTCAGTACTTTAATATAAAACTCACATATCTAGTTAATTATTTGCTATGACACTCTGATTAACTTGGACTTGTGTGATACATAGGCCCTTTATGTTTCTTATCAGATTTAATGAATGAAGTTTTGGTGAATGTTAACCTGTAATGAGGCAACAAAAGTATCATCAGGTGTATTCTAACCATTGGTATTTTTCCTGGCAACATTTCTATTCTAGTCTGTGATAAATTATAAATAAAAAAAAAAAATGTTTGTAATGTTTCAGTTATTAACAAGTAGAACCATGGCAACCAGTTCTGATGATGTACCAGAATGGCTCAAGGATCATACTTATACTATTTCTACTCTCTGGGCAGACATTAATAATATTGACATCCATTCAATATTTAATGTAAGTACTACTATACAATTTTTATTTTAGTTATCTAATAGATGTTTTATGAATTGTGTTACGTATCTAGGTAACAATGCCTAGATACTATTGTTTTTTTTTCTTGACCTGTAGGTTGTCTGCCCCTTTGTGTAATAAGTTTTTTTTTATTTTATTTTTCACGGTGAGTCAAGCCACACAGACAGTGACCGGTCCTTGACCTATGTGTGTACCTCTGGTTGAAAGGAGGGTGGTTTTTTTTTTTCTTTTCTTCTGTCTCTTTGAAGAGCGTTCTAGATCTGGGTGTTGATGACTTTCTGTTGTAGAAATTACTAGATATCGACGCGCGGTAGATTATATAAAGACCGCTCGCGTAACGTTGACAGACAGACATACGGAGACAGCCGTGAGACAGAATAGCGGAGACATTGCGTAACCCGTGCGTGGTATACCAATTGATCGTGTAAGTTAAGATTTTTCTTTTTTTCAAGGCCTTGCTTGTATTTGTAATTATATTTTCAAACTCTTGTATTGTAATATTTTTACATGCCATTTTTGTAAAAGGGTTTTGGTCAACCCTTCCATTTTGTATTGAGTTATATTATGATTAAAAATTAAGTTGATATTTTACCTTCCGATTTCTTGTGTCATTTTTTTTTTTTTGTTATTCATTGTAAGTCTCTGATTAAATTCAGACTTAAGATAAGTGACACAACTACCTTTTTCTATTGTCACGTTCCCCTAGGCAAGCCATTTAAAAGTAGAATTCAATTTGTAATACGTGACAAAAGAAGTTTGAGGGCTTTCGTCCCGGATATTTTTCTGAACCTATTTTCGTCTTACTTGAGTAATTTTGTAAAGGCGAAGTTGACTTTAACAAAATTTTTTTTTGTGTCAAAGAGTCGGAAGTAAAGTATCAATAGTATTGACCAAACTCTCTTAAGGTTTTTTTGTTGCACTGATTTTGTACTGTATATTTACATTGTATACATTTTTTTTTGCTTGTAATAGTTGTTAGTTAGCCATGGATATTCAGGTTTTTCTTGCAAATCCCTCTGTGAAAGAGCTTGATGCTTTTACTAGGAAGGAACTGGTCCTTATTTCTAAACATTTAGGGTTAAAAATAAAATCAAATGCCCTTAAACAAGAAATCAGAGATAACATTGTAATCCATTATGTAGACGAGGAAGTGTTTTCTGAAGACCTTTTAGAAACCCTTAGACCCGATGAGGGTAAATCAGATTTAGAACTTCAGATAAAATTAAAACAAATGGAAATAGAAGCCCAGTTAGCTTTAAAAGAGAAGGAAATTAAACAAAAAGAATTAGAGCTTGCAGCGGCTAGAGAGCAGAAAGAAATAGAAATAGAGTTAAAAAAATTAGAGTTAGCTGCTAATGTAAGACCAGATTCTTCCCCTGCCAGTCATACTGCTGAAGCAACAAAATTTTTGAAAATAATTCCACGCTTTAATGAAGCCACAATTGACAATTATTTTCCACAATTTGAACTTGCTGTGAAAAATTTTAATGTACCTGAAACTTTGTGGCCCACTTTGCTGCAAACAGTTTTGACTGGTAGAGCTGCAGAGGTATTTTGTTCTTTGACCATTGAACAACAAAAAGATTATAATGTTGTTAAGGCCTTAATTCTTAAGGCATATGAACTTGTTCCGGAAGCTTACCGAAAGCAGTTCAGGGATTGTCGCAAATCGGATGGCCAAACCCATGTAGAATTCCTGCGGGAAAAGGAGCGACGCTTTGAGAAATGGCTCACTTCCAGGGAAATCGGCACCGACTTTGCAAAATTCAAGAACCTAATGCTGATGGAAGAGTTCAAGAGTTGTGTGCGGCTGGACGTCCGTACGCATATAGCTGATCGTGGCGAGGAAGATGTGCACAAGGCTGCAGTGTTGGCAGACGATTATATAATATCACATCAATTTGCCAAGTATACGACGGATGTCAAGCCAAAACAAGTCAAACAGCCTGAGTCCACTGCTAGCAACTCCATAAAGAACAGCAGTACAAATGACAGAAAACCTACTACAAGTAAAGCTACTTGTTCCTACTGCAAACGAGAAGGCCATAAAATTGACGATTGCTGGAAATTGAGGAAGAGAAACGAAAAAGCTCCTTCAAAAGTCAGCGCTTGCACAGTACAGTGGTCGGCGAGGTTTACTCCCTCATCATCAAGTCATATCCAGAATACCTCGACACCACCTGTTTCAAATGTATTGACTGTACAAGACTCTCCGAAAATGTCTCCACGATGTTCCAATGACTCAAACAAGAGTTTTTCAAATACATCAAGTCGATGTTCCAATGACTCAAACAAGAGTTTACCTAGTACATCACACCGATGTTCCAATGACTCTATCCAGAGTTCCCATAATACATCACCCCGATGTTCCAATGACTCTATCCAGAGTTCCCATAATACATCATCCCGATGTTCCAATGACTCTATCCAGAGTTCCCATAATACATCTTCCCGATGTTCCCATGACTCTATCAAGAGTTCCCATAAGACATCACCCCGATGTTCCAATGACTCCATCAAGAGTTCTCCAAATACATCCAAAAGATGTTCTACTGACTCAAGAAAGAGTTTCTCCACTGCGTCTCCTAGAGATGTCAATGACTCCAGCGAGAGTTCGACCCAAGTCCAGTCTGCATCAACCAAAATTGATGTTTTATTAGAGGATTTTAAGCCTTTCATTTCGGAAGGATTCGTATCACTACCCGGTGATTCTACAAGTCTACGACCTATCACCATTTTGAGAGACACAGGTGCCTCACAATCGCTACTTTTAGAGGGTATCTTGCCCTTGTCAAAATCATCATCGACTGGGAAGAGCATCCTGTTACGAGGCGTAGAGCTTGGATGTATAGATGTGCCTCTACATCTAATCGACATAAAGTAAAATCTCATTACTGGACCGGTTGTTGTAGGTGTCCGACCAACATTACCATTGGAAGGCATCTCGTTGCTGTTAGGCAATGACTTAGCAGGTGGAAAGGTGATAGCCGAACCCATCGTCACTCAAAAACCCGACTTATCTGCCACACCCGAGGAAGACCTAGAGTTATATCCAGCGTGTGCAGTAACAAGGGCAATGAGGTTGAAAGCATCTCAAGAAGAGAACGTCATCAAGGCCAACAGTAACCACGATGATGTGGACTTGAGCACCACATTCTTTGCTTCTCTTGAAGAAGAACCAACGCCAAATTCTGAAAAGCCGGCATCAACTCGAAAACAGTTGATTGAGGACCAAAAGAAGGATCCAGAGCTCGCCAAACTCCGAGAAACCGCAATGACATCACAAGAGGCAGAGCTAGCATCAACGTGCTACTACATCCAAGATGATATGCTCTTCAGGAAATGGAAACCTCCAGACGCATCCAACGAAGAAGAATGGAGAATATGCCATCAAATCGTGTTACCAGAAAGATACCGAGCGTACATCATGAATCTGGCTCATGACACACCAATGTCAGGTCATCTCGGCATCCACAAGACATACCACAAGATTATGTCACACTTCTTCTGGCCACGTTTGAAGAAAGATGTCATCCAGTACTGCCGATCCTGTCATGCCTGTCAGATGGTTGGCAAGCCAAATCAAAAGATCCCTGTTGCTCCTCTGAAGCCGATTCCAGCCTTTGAAGAACCTTTCAGCAGAGTACTTATTGACTGTGTTGGTCCTCTCCCAAGGACAAAAGCTGGCAACCAATACCTGTTGACCATTATGTGTGCTTCAACTCGTTTTCCTGAGGCTATTCCTCTAAGGAACATAAAAGCATCGAACATTGTAAAGGCCTTAATCAAGTTCTTTACTCTATTTGGTCTACCAAAGTCCATCCAATCGGACCAAGGAACGAATTTCACGGCCAATCTTTTCAAGCAAGTCATGACTCAGTTGGGCATCAAACACTGCATGTCGAGTGCGTATCATGCCGAGTCGCAAGGCGCTCTTGAGCGATTCCATCAGACTCTCAAGAACATGATCCGAACCTATTGCTTTGAGCACGAAAAAGGCTGGGACGAAGGAATCCACATGCTGCTGTTTGCAACCCGTGAATCCGTCCAGGAATCGTTGGGATTCAGCCCTTTTGACTTAGTCTTTGGCCATTCGGTGCGCGGTCCCTTGAAATGTATAAAAGAGACTTTGTTGTCACCAACAGCCACTGAAGGACTTTTAGACTATGTAAGTAAGTTTAAAACTAGACTTTATGATGCTTGTGTTCTGGCCAAAAATAACTTACAAAACACCCAATCCAGCATGAAACGCTGGTATGATAGAAAGGCCCGTGTTAGAGAATTTTCTCCCGGGATAAGGTGCTTGTATTTTTGCCCATACCGGGTCAACCCTTGCAAGCCAGATATTTTGGTCCCTATGAAATTGAGACCAAAATTAGTGACCTCAATTACACAATCAAAACCCCTGACCGTAGGAAAAAGACTCAGCTATGTCACATAAACATGCTGAAGCCTTATGTATCTCGGCCAGATCACTCAGAGAAGAGTAATTGTGTTTTAAATACAGTCAAAAGTTGTTCAAATAGCCATGTTTCTCCTATTGATGATGATATTGTAAAGGAGAAATTTGGACAATACAAAATACCTAATTCTTTTGTATTACAGAATTTGGATGTAAAACTGTCTCATCTGTCTTCGACAGAAAGGCCAGTTATCATGAAACTCATTAATGAATTTAATGACATTTTTTCTGATGTACCAAAACAGACTAATGTTATAATGCATGATGTAGATGTTGGCGAGGCTACTCCAGTCAAGCAGCATCCTTACAGGGTCAACCCTGAAAAACTTGCCATACTTAGGTCAGAAATCAAGTATATGCTTGAAAATGACCTCATTGAACCAAGTTCCAGTAGCTGGAGCTCCCCATGTGTCTTGATACCTAAACAGGACAAGACTTATCGTTTTTGTACAGACTACCGTAAGGTAAATGCTGTAACAAAGACCGATTCGTTTCCTATCCCTAGGATAGACGATCTCATAGATCGTATTGGTGACGCTAAGTACATCACCAAAATAGACCTACTTTCAGGTTATTGGCAGGTTCCCCTGACTGATAGGGCAAAGGAAATCTCCGCCTTTGTCACCCCTGATGGTCTGTACCAATACAAAGTGATGCCATTTGGCATGAAGAATGCTCCTGCCACTTTCCAGAGAATGATAAATGCCCTGCTTGCTGACATGGAGAATTGCCGCGCATACATAGACGATGTAGTAATTTTTAGCCAAGATTTTTCTAGCCATTGTAAACAACTGCATTGTCTTTTTACTAAACTTTTACATGCAAAAATTACTGTAAACCTGAGTAAGAGTGATTTTTGCCAGGCTTCCATCCAATACTTAGGCCATATTGTAGGACAAGGCCAGGTGAAACCTGTAATGGCCAAAGTAGAAGCTATCCAAGCTTTCCCTATTCCTGCTGATCGGAAACAACTCCGAAGATTTTTGGGAATGTCTGGATATTATAGAAAATTTTGCGAAAATTTTTCTGTCATTGCCAGTCCTTTAACAAACCTCCTGAGAAAGAACGTCCGATTTACTTGGACGGATGAATGTCAGAAAGCCTTTAACCAAATTAAGCAGATATTATCTAGCTCCCCCATTTTGATGGCTCCTGACTTCGGAAAACCTTTTAGGTTAGCTATTGACGCCAGTGACACAGGTGTTGGGTCAGTCCTTTACCAAGAAGATAATTTCCAAGTAGAGCACCCTATTTGTTTCTTTTCCAAGAAATTTAATAGACATCAATAAATTATTCTACTGTGGAAAAAGAATGTCTTGGGTTGATTCTTTCTATACAACATTTTGATTTTTATATCAGTGGGTCCAGATGGCCACTGGTTGTATTTACTGACCACAATCCCCTTACATTTATCCACAAAATGTCTGGCAAGAATCAACGACTTCTCAGGTGGAGTTTATTTTTACAAGAGTACAACCTAGATCTTAAACACATAAAAGGCAGCGAAAATGTTATCGCCGATGCCTTATCTAGATTGTAAAAAGTATTTTGATGTATATATTTTTTTTATATATATCATGATAAATACATTCTGTAATGTAAATATCATTTTTGTAATTATTCTAAAAAGATTTCCATTTCGTGGAAATGTAAACTTTTATTTTTAGGAGGGAGGTGTTACGTATCTAGGTAACAATGCCTAGATACTATTGTTTTTTTTTTTTGACCTGTAGGTTGTCTGCCCCTTTGTGTAATAAGTTTTTTTTTATTTTATTTTTCACGGTGAGTCAAGCCACACAGACAGTGACCGGTCCTTGACCTATGTGTGTACCTCTGGTTGAAAGGAGGGTGTTTTTTTTTTTTCTTTTCTTCTGTCTCTTTGAAGAGCGTTCTAGATCTGGGTGTTGATGACTTTCTGTTGTAGAAATTACTAGATATCGACGCGCGGTAGATTATATAAAGACCGCTCGCGTAACGTTGACGGACAGACATACGGAGACAGCCGTGAGACAGAATAGCGGAGACATTGCGTAACCCGTGCGTGGTATACCAATTGATCGTGTAAGTTAAGATTTTTCTTTTTTTCAAGGCCTTGCTTGTATTTGTAATTATATTTTCAAACTCTTGTATTGTAATATTTTTACATGCCATTTTTGTAAAAGGGTTTTGGTCAACCCTTCCATTTTGTATTGAGTTATATTATGATTAAAAATTAAGTTGATATTTTACCTTCCGATTTCTTGTGTCATTTTTTTTTTTTTGTTATTCATTGTAAGTCTCTGATTAAATTCAGACTTAAGATAAGTGACACAACTACCTTTTTCTATTGTCACGTTCCCCTAGGCAAGCCATTTAAAAGTAGAATTCAATTTGTAATACGTGACAATTGTGTCATTTTCATGGTCAAGCAACATCCAAATATCTGGGATGGAATTTAACATTTTTCTCTATTTTTTTTTTTTATAACACTCTTAAGCAAATTCATCTTTCATGAATGCATAATATACCTTTTCTTTTGTGCAGGCCATTCCTTTACAATAAACTGTTAGATGAACTTAGGCAAAAGTATATCTGATAATTTGTATGTTTGATACAACAATGTATTCAATTAAATAATATTATTTTTAAATTTTAATGTTTTCAAAAGAAATTAGCCAATATGCATATATATATATATAATTATATAATTACAGTTATGTTTGGAAATGCAAGAAAAAGGCATGCATTCCTGAAAAGTCAATGATTGTTTGCACCTCTTAAAGGTAAGGTACTGCAATTTTTCCCTATGCACTTTTCTCATAAGCTGAAGTACTTGTATTTTTGAAAAACTAGTTTTCCATGAAAATGTAAATCATAATATATGTTATAGTTGCTTTTAGATGAGTGCAATGTGCATCAAATTAAGTGAATATCTGCCTGCACCTATAGTAATAATTCATAACTATTAAGGTCAGGGCCATGTCTACATTAACGCAGTAGCTCCTTTTAGGTACAGACTATTTTTAGAATGGCAAAATTATATAATTATCATTTGCCTCCTTCAGTCGTAGAACGGCTATGGTTCATCTCAGAGCAAGTGAGATGAAAGCCTGGGCATTGTTTATGGTCGGAACGATGTCGCCCACACAGCAGTTCCCCCCTCCGCGCAGCTGATGTGATCAAAGGAACGGATTATCCAATACAGTTTGGGATCAGTAGCGCCGCAGGATCTGCCAGGCTGTAGCACGGTGTGCCACAGTCTGCCTAAGGGTCACCAGCTCCTGATTTTTCCTCAGGATTGTCTCCCGAAGCCTTTCCCGTGTTTGGGTATAGCCGCAGAGCAGCGGAGGTTTGGATTCAGAGTTTTCCTTCTCCTAGATGGGTAGCCAACCATGGCTAACAAGCCCCTCCTGCCCGAAGCTTACTGATTTAGGCACCAGTTGCTTGCCTTTGGACTGGTTGTCAGAGGCTATTTGAGACGCATGCCATTGGAAGCACTTTATAGGTAATGATGGGCTTAAGACCATTACCACTTCCGGTGTTGACAGCCTTGCGGAACCATATACGAATTATACTTAATAACATATATACGTTTAGCCTGGTCAACACATATGTCACACATATTTTCATATTTTTTTAAAATCCTTTTATTTATTTTTATAACTAGATAACTTTCTGTTATGAGAAAAGATGAGATTCTTGGACTCCTGCATAGCACCACCAGAAAGGAAAATCCCATCATATTGTAAAATAAAAGTCTTGGACCAATTTTAATTTAAGTTATATTATACTGTAAGATCTATACATATTTATGTATATCCTGTCATTCAGCCAACAGGTTTGGATTTAGTATTTCCTTAAATCTGTTTGATATTGTACTTGAAAACTATTAATCTGAGCCCCATTAAAACAAGAGTGAGCTCAGTGGATGAGTGGTAAAGCACTTGGCTTCTGAACTGAGGGTTCCTGGGTTTGATTAAGACTGGAATTTTCAATTTCAGAATCCTTAAGGCTACTCTGAGTCCATCAAGCTCTAATGGATACAGGGCAATAGTAAGGAATAAGTAAAGGCGGTTTGGGGATCCATGGCTGAATGGTTAAGTCATGGGTTTGAATCTCTGTGAAGACTCAAATTTAAAATTCTGAGATTTTTGGGTTCCCCTGAGTCCACCCAACTCTAATGGGTAACTGACTTTTGGAAAGTAAAGATGGTTGGTTGTTGTGCAGGCCACATGATGCACTGGCCAAAGAATCAAATGACCTTAACTTCATCTGCTCTATAGATTGTGAGGTCTGAAATGGGATTTTTTTCAAAAGGTGGTTGGTTGTTGTGCTGGGTACATGACACCCTCGCTAACCATGGGGCACAGAAACTGATAAACTTTATATCATCTGCCCTATAGATTGTAAGATATATAAGGGGAATTTTACTTTTTTAAAATTAAAATAAGAATCTAACAAAAGTAAACAAATAAAATATGGTGCATTATCCTTAAAACTAAAACCTGGTGCGAAGATGGAAAATGTTGGCAAAAAAGAAGCAACATCAATTAAATATTCTTAATTCCCTTTGCAAAACTTACTGAGAAGAACATGCATGTTGTTTCCTCAAAAGTTTCTTGACAGAGGAAATCTTGTTTATATTAATTTTGAATTAAGCAAATAAAGAAAAAAAATTATAATCATTATTTCTAATGGTTGTATCTAAACCTTGTGAATTATTTTTCAGTTATAAGTATATTGAAATGAATGGATAATCATGAAATTGTTAAATAATTGCTGCTATCATTCCATTGACTACAGAACCATATTTTTTTTTTTTAAATTAATTTCAAAATGATTTTTTTTCAAGCATAGAGTTCACATAGATCTAGAGTGAAAATATTTTTTTTTATTTGACTAATGCTTCAATTTTATTGTATCATATTAGTTTTTAATTTTTATTACCCAGAATATTTCAAAAATGAGTACACTATTTTCATGTAATAATGTAACTTGGTATTCACACAATTCTCAAAATACACTATAATCTTTAGGCCATACAGATTTGTATAAATTATCTTGTTTAAATACATTGTAAATGTTTGGATAAGAATAAAGTTTTTCTGTAGACTATTATTGTTCAATATTTGTTGATGCTCCTGCTTTATCAATTATATATACAAGCCATTAGTTTTAACACGTCTGATAATAAATGACAGTACAAGTTAGTGAATGAAAATTTGTCATTATTTCAACTGCTTTAGGCCTACATCAATGTGAGGTACCAGTACTTTGATAGTGTCATAACAATTTAAAGCAACATTTTGAAATGAATAGTCTGTAGAATTGACAGTAAATACATGTAAGTGATGGGCTGTGATCTGCGTGAATTGAGAGCTGATCATGTATTGAATTTGTGTTTTTGATCATTACTTCAAGTAAATGTTAATGAACAATTAATTTTTAAAGAATAAATAATTTAAAAATAAATACAAAATTTAAAATAAAAGGAACCATAAACATCTACTTTAGTTTAATAATTATTTTCATCAGAACAGAATTTCCAACTTTGCATTCTTAAAATAACAAATAATTTATTTAGAGTAGAGTCAGAACACAAAATCATGTTTTCAAATTAAGTAAATTAAGATAAGCTGTGATCTCTTATAAACATTTGTATATAGACTGCACACAATTTAATTATTAATTTTCATCAAATAGGAACTTGTACATGTACTTATGCCTATTTGACAATAAAAAACCTTAGTCAATGAATTGTAATACTAATAAATGAGATAAAAGTAAACTAGATATCATCAATGCTATTGAAGCCACACTTGTTTCTTTTTATCTTGTTTGGTGGACTGCAATTAAAGTTGCTATTCATTTTACTGATCGTCTTAGCTGCTATGTCAGTGTGTGTGTGTGTGTCGTCTCTTTGAAACCTAAGCTTATTTTCTTGGTACCTGGAAGTCCAGATATTTGGAGTTTCATTTTAAACACCTATACTTTCCGAAATGGCCTTCCGAAAACCTATTTGCCTAGCATGTCATATGCACGTAAAGAGGTATGCCACATAAATGCTTTAAAGACAAGCTTAGGCGCCAACTTGCTTTAACTGACTTAGAATAAGAGAGAACCTGGTTGCATACAGCTTCAGAACGAGACAGCTGGAGGTCACTTACAAAGGTGTGTGGTATACACCTAATGAAAATTAATTGCCGAGGGTAGACGGCAAAAAGGAAAAAAACAACTGATTCTACCACAGGTGGACAATGATGCCTGTGCTCAGTGTGGTGTAATATGTAGGTCACAGCTGGGGCTGAGTAGCCACTGGAAACATAGCATTCCACATAAGTCTTCGGAAGCAGAGACAAGCCTATGATCATTTTTGTAGCTTCTGTAAATTCATTAAATGCCTTCACAAGTCCTCTGTGAGTTTGATGGATTATAAACATCTTATTTCTTGCCTTATATTAAATGGTCCTTCTCTCTGTTCCATTAGGGAATTGCGTTTATCTAAATATCATTGATATCTCGTAACATGTCATCAAAATATAAGCTAGAATCTCTGCAACTCGTGTACAAGTCTGAAGTCATCAATAACACTTGTCTTTAAAAAAAAAAGACAATTTAGATTAGTCAAATTAGTGACTGATTATTCGATTCATTTAGGCCTTTAAATTTTTTTATGTGAATATATAATGATCCTTTACACTTTGTGACTTTACTAGTAGAATCTTATACTTTGGAGTAGACTTGTTGAGCTAAAGTCGAAAGTACACATTGAGTTTTTCTGTGACTGTGATCTTCTAGATCTATCGTCTAGATGTAGAAGTAGAAGAGACTTTTCTTTTAGAGAGAGTTATATTATAGTATCTGTCATGTCGTGATCAGTAGGCGGCTGCAGGTTTATAGATCTATTCCATGACAAAACCCTGGCTAGATTTAGATCTACTGGTCTAAACATCTAGATCTAACCAGAATTAAACTAAAAAACTGAATTAGAGAAGTAGCGTTTTGGATCTAGAACTAGAATCTATATTATTATTAGATCTAGTTGCGTCGAACGCTTAATTTTTGGTTGTTGTATTTTGCAATAAAAATACCCAGTTGGTAGTCAAGTATTTGTTTAAGATCTCTCAGATTCATATGACTTATTATTTATACTTATTTTTTATCATTCGTCCAAGAAACTCTAGCTCTAGATCTATTTCATTTTAGATTAGGCTATAGTTGGTTTGTTTTTTGGTCATTTTATCTAGGCTACAATATTACCGAGATGAACTTTATCTTTGTTTCCCACGACACATGTATGCCTAGAGCCTAGTCCTTTCGATGATAATAATTAAAAAACTATTAGAAATGCGTAGCTTGGAGTGTCAAAACTGTATTAGGCCTTTTTGCAATTTAGTATATCATAACAAATACGCATTTAGGGGAACTGTAGACAGGTCTTCATCCAGATTTAGTGTAAATAAACCAAACACAGAAACACTGAAAGATTGTATTTTCGGAATTTAGATTCTATTTTTTTGAAAAAAAAAGTGACATTTTAAAGGGTGATCCAAAAAAAAACTTTTCTGACGATCTCATATTCGGGAAAAATTTTTCTATTATATCAGATAATCAGAAAATGAATGTAGTTTTAACATATCTAATCAAATAGAGCGTACGAAAGTTTTACACTCAATGCAGGTCGATCCTAGTGACTGACGGAGTAAATTTCTTCTTTGGCATCATCATGGATTTCTCCACATTGCACCATGCGCGAAAAAAGATGCGCGACGGCACTTCGACTCTCTTTGGCTTTGTAAAAAATTCAAAGCTGGTGTTCCATTAGTATAGTTCCATGTCAGGAACTACTTATAAAGTATGGAGTTTATTATTTGATCATTGAGATTACTAAGATGTGATTTTTAGAGTACGACTAGGGTACAAGTTTGTATTTAATTATTTATTGAGACAAAAAAAAAATCTAGAACTTAAATAGATAATGTCCACCCAATTCTAATGGGTACCTGATATTATTTGTGGACAAGTAAAGACAGTTCGTCGATGTGCAGGCCACATGACACCTGCTAATCAATTTATATTTTATTTGCAAACAGATGACCTATAGATAGCAAGGTTTTGAAAGGGGTACTAACTTTATATTTAAACGTTAATTTATAACAATAACATTTGTTAATCCCTTGAACAAAAAAACTGAACACTAGAAGGAACACGTCAACTCTTGAAATTTATATATGGCATTTTACATTTGTCCCCCTAAATTATAATCTCGTTATTTTCTTGTTTACAAACCACAGCATGAGCAATGCTCTTGTTTGTTTGTCTGGTTTACTTTATTTTATTTTTGTCCTGGATTCATTAAGAGATAAGCGCAGATCTGTTCAACGTGCTCCACGCACGTGCCATCCATTTCAAATGCACGCGATTCTACTTTTGGTTATAGTTTTAAAAAGTGGCCAGGATCGATCGGAATCATATAATTGAAATATTTTATTTATTTGTTATTGTCAAGGTTTTTTTTTAAATGTTTGGCTGCACAAACTGGGGCCATGTTCATATCACAAGATTGTGTCGATTTTTCGAAGGTCAAAGTTGACTAGAGCGATACGGTAATAGTAGGACAAAGTCCGGCACTCAGTAAAAGGACAAACAAGTTGATGGAGAAGGAATAAAGGACGTTGCAGTGGAAACAGAGGACATTTAAGTGGTATAGAGGATAATAAAGAGGTAATAGAGGACGTTTAAGTGGGAATAGAGGACATTTAAGTGGTTATAGAGGACACTGAAGTTGAAATTAGAGGTCATTAGAGTGGGAATAGAAGACATTGAATTTGAAATAAAGGGCATTGAAGTGGTAATAGAGGACATTGAAATGGGAATTGAGGACATTGAAGTGGAGATTGAGGACTTTGAAGTGGGAATTGAGGACATTGAAGTGGAGATTGAGGACATTGAGAATCGAGGACTTGAAAGTGTGAATAGAGGACTTTGAAGTGGGAAGTCAGGACAATAGATAGGGAACCAAGGTCGTTGGTGAGGGATTTAATCCCTGAATTTTTAAGACTATTTAATCCATCAGTACATTAGGATCAAGTACTTTTAGATGTCAAATTACGACAGTGAAAATAAAGAGAGGACCTTTGAAGAAAGAAGAAAAAAGTTTAAAATGTGTTTCATAAATAATACCTCCTTTATTAGACTTTAAATATATTAAAATAATTTTACAATTTCAATAGGGACAGATCTGTATAAAAACAGCTAGCCAGCCCAATGCGCCCTAACGGTGCCGGATGATATATCTAAGTCAAAGTTACGTAATGGAAACCAAAGGCTTTTAACATAAAAGCAGGATGTAATCATTCTTCTATTTTGAAGTAACGTCTGTATCATATAAGATAAGATAAGAATAACAGTGGAACTGTAATATGTACACACAGACGTAAACAAAATGCGAACTCATAGAATGTCGCTTCGTCTGCCAATGGCACCGTGAAATTATGCGTTGAACTCTAAACTCACTAGGACCAGTATCCATCAAAAAGGGGTTACATTAGCCTGGAAAAAACAACAACATAAAATACAGAAATGCGTCACCTTACTCTCAAAGCTTTATTGATAAATGCATTTCGGCGAAAAAAACTCTCATTCATAATACGTTTCAGCTGGGCCGGTCCTACAGATTGTGGGGCCCTATGCGAAAAGGATTGCGCGGGGCCAAGTCTGGGTAGGGATTAGAATAATAAGTGAAAATTAAGATTTTTGATAGAAAATAAATTCGTCTTTGTAATTTATTCGTACTTTACTAAGTGCTAAATCACTGTCACATCTACGTTACGAGCCATCTAGAATACTAGGTAATTTTTAAACAAAACAGCCGATAAACATTCAGATTAGTCTTTTAGATTTACTATCGACTAGCAAAATATCACTTTTGATTTTTTTTAAGACATCGTGATAGACTTAGATCTCTAATTTATATGTCGTGTCATGGAAGTAAATTAAGTATTGGAACTTCCTGATTTGGTTAAAAATTTGCCCAATTATTTTTATTAAATGAAAGTTGACAAAGCTGTTTTTTTTAAAATCGCGAGTAGGATTGGCTTTCTCCATTTCGAATGACACCCCTCAAAATGACAAATTTGTCTATTTTTACTGACATTTTAATGAGTTTTTGGTATATTTTAATAATTTCAGGAGATTTTCACGACTCTTTTCGTATACTTTGCAATTTCAGAAGAGTTCCAAGAGCTTCTGAAAAATCAGGAGGCTGCTTGAACCCATAATAATATAGGTTAAAATGATTAAATTTAATAATTTACAACTAGAGTTAGCGCGGAGCCAAAAAAGTGCGGGGCCCACTGCGGCTGATAGGTAGCAGTGCCCTAAGTCCGGCCTTGCGTTTAAGGGGACTCCATAAGATTCTTTAAGTAGTCTCAAGAATCATGGATTTGTGCATTTTGTCAGGAGACTTGCTATATGTTCTTTAAACCCTCTTGGTTTCATCAACTCATTTGAAAATGTTTTAATACAAAGTTGACACATTGGCATTTGTTTATCTTGTGGCGATTCAAGAAAAACCATGGAAAGTTTTATTTTCTTTTGGCGGACATTGTCAATGTTTTCATTTTTGAGATAGGACTTCACATTATTCTTCTTCGATGCTACACTTTACGATGTTTAAAATTTACATTAGCATTATAATATGTTATCATTTTATTATTTACTGGTATATTGTAGATAAAATGAACTATAATGTTACAAATGAACAGTGATATGTAGAGGGCAACGTATGACACTGCAGCGGGTGTTTTCTGGAATCTACATGTATAAACAAAGACAGGATATGACGTTTCCTCGCGTGTTCTTCCAGAAGATACTAGCAGTGTTTGTGCAACTTTGGAGGAGCGATTTGGGACTCTATATAAGCCAGAGAGTTAATGTGAAAGTCAGTCGTGAGTGAGTCGTATGGAGTCGTAGGTAGAATCGTCGTTACAGTCTTCGTTACTGTTGTCTACTGTTCGAGACAGTGGAAGAGAAATGTGTACGACTCGATGCAAGTTAACTAGGGTAGAGTTAACTGGAGTGGACTACTGTCGTTAAAGTCTATAAGGCGAACTACAGTGGACTTGAGCTGTTACAGTCGATGTAAGACGTGTACGGCTCTGATTTGGTAGACTTGAGTACGACTTGGTTCAGCTTTGGGAGACCTGGAGAGACACTGGGAAGTGTGTCGTTGGTCTGTTCTGTGGAATACGGTTCGATGCAAGTTGAGAAGAGATGAATTGCAACGAGAGTATAGCTAACTGTAAACCGACAGATGTTGTACAGTCTTCTACGCTACATGTTACAGTAACGAATTGTTAGAGTTAAAAGTCATTAAAGTTATATGAAACTGAAAGTTGAGTCGTCAAGTTCTAGCAGTGTTTTTATTTGTGTGCCTACTAATACATTTAGCCAGAAGATTCAGAAATACGTAACAATACTTTAAAAAGCTTCCTACAATATCTATTTTTCAAATAAATAAAGTTTTACGCACGTGTAAACTAAAAATAAATATGGACACATTTTACTTCCGGGTCTCAAACGTTGTTCCTCCTCATACGTATAGAAAGCTAATTATAGTTTGTCTAGCGTCGTCGGCAGTAGCATAGTACTCTTCCTGGTTCTTCTTATACAACTGCGTTACCTTTTAAAGCCTATCGCCTCCTAACGAACAAATGTACAATCATCTGATCGGGACTTTCAATACCTTTCTGATCTACATATTATTACTAAATAAATAGTATGTCTTCTTTATTTTGCTTTCACAAAATTAATTTTTGGTTTTATGATCACAAAATGTAAGTAACTTCGTAATGGTGTCTGTTATGCTTGAATTTTTAAAAAATATTGTTGATTGATAACAAATAGAGAGTCTAATAATTTGAAGAAAAAAACATATATAATTAATATTTTAACATTTTGATTCTTTTTTTTTTTCAACTGCAGTATGAATTATGACCAAATAGTTCCAATGTAGAGTTCTCTTCCTTGTTGTAGTTGAGTTGTGCCGGATAAGACACAATATGTAGGACTGCTCAGCTCCGGGTACGCTGTTCTGCCTCACCGTGGAACCCGGGTGGAAACGGCTACTTGAGTGGGTAGCTAGGCTAAATGAATGGCAAACATAACTCCCGTGGGGATGCCCACGGGTAGACGAGAGTCCACTTATTGCACGGGCGGGGTTGCAAAAGAGTCCCTATAAACCTGTCACACATCCATGCGCTGTTCCTCAAGGGACCGTTACAAAAATGGCGAGTCCCTCACGGTTAGCTTGGTTTAACGAAGGAAAATGGCGGAGGCTCCCGGTGTCCTCGGCCTTTGGTCATGTGCAGCCAAGCATGCGTCGTGGGCCAAAGGCATTGGAAACAGCTATGCTTTACATACGCATTGACTCGGGTCTCTCTCAAACAGAACTGTGTTCCCACAGGTTTTTTTTTTTTTACTGTTTGGCGTCCAAACAGGTTTTTTTTCAAACTTAGAGCTCGAAGAACCTTCGGTTCAGCTCTTAAGACGATCAAACGGACTGCTCAGCCCCGGGAACGCTATTTTGCCTCAACGTGACATTCGGGTGGAAACGATCACTACAGGAAGTGATTAGGCTAAATTCTAAATGAGTAGCAAAACAAGACTCCTAAGGGAGTGTCTAAGGCAGCGGTTCTCAACCTTTTTGACTCGTCGACACCTTTATACAATTCTTCACTACGGGGCGAGACCCAACCGTCAAATTATTTTCGGTGAAAAGCCTAAGTAATTGTAATTCCAATGTAAATATTTGTAATATGTAATGCTAAATATCTTTTCAATGAATGTTTTCTGCATCAAGTCTTTTTCTGTATTTAGATTTGATAACTAACAGGCTAGAAAACTCCTTTCGAAAATATACATATTTACATAATTGGAAGTGGATTTTGAAAAGGCGCAGCTCAGACAAATCGGAATATGATCCCATTTTTTTTTTAACGAACATTGAAGAGATATCTTTTTTCGCTGCATCTCTATTACTTTATTTAGTATACTATTTTTGTATGTCTCATTCACATCTTTAATTGTGGCTTTGACTGGGAAGTGGAAACTCTATTAATTTATTTAATATATAATTTTTGTTTGTCTCATTCACATCTTTAATTGTGGCTTTGACTGGGAAGTGGAAACTCTATTAATGTATTTAATATACTATTTTTGTATGTCTCATTAACATCTTTAATTGTGGCTTTGACTGGGAAGTGGAAACTCTATTAATGTATTTAATATACTATTTTTGTATGTCTCATTAACATCTTTAATTGTGGCTTTGACTGGGAAGTGGAAACTCTATTAATGTATTTAATATACTATTTTTGTATGTCTCATTAACATCTTTAATTGTGGCTTTGACTGGGAAGTGGAAACTCTATTAATGTATTTAATATACTATTTTTGTATGTCTCATTAACATCTTTAATTGTGGCTTTGACTGGGAAGTGGAAACTCTATTAATGTATTTAATATACTATTTTTGTATGTCTCATTAACATCTTTAATTGTGGCTTTGATTGGGAAGTGGAAACTCTATTAATGTATTTAATATACTATTTTTGTATGTCTCATTAACATCTTTAATTGTGGCTTTGACTGGGAAGTGGAAACGTGATTGAAAGTAGATTTTAAAAGTATGGTGATGTTTTGTCCGCAAGCATTCCCACATGTCATTTCACATAAACTATCATTTTATCCGTTTGTCATGTTCATAGCCACTTTACCGATAGAGAGAAGAAAAGTTGGCAACATGTTTTGTCCAATTTTGTTTACCAATCTGAAGTTTTGTTTGGAAGGATCGGATTTCTTTCAAATACATCCAAGAATGTTGATCCTTGCAGTGACTGTTTTCATTGCCTTCTTGTAATTCTTGTGACAGTGTCTTCATTAATAATATTTGTCGCTGAGTCCCAAAGATTTTTGGAGACGTATTCTGTACCAAACGTTGAAATCCAGACCAATATACTTCCAATTTTGGAGTACCAACTAGGTAGACAACACAAATATTTTCCAAAGAAGTTTTCAACATTTCTTAGGATGAACCCTATCTCTCTAATACATGCATGCTGTTGTAGTTGCATGAAGCGGTTAGCAAAGGGAAACTTATCAATAACTAACTTTACCACTAAAACACTATTTTATATAAAATTTGGCATATAGAATTATTCTTTATGTGCATGTATACAAAAACTCTGTTACTCCTGCTTATATATTGAAGTAAAATCATGTTTTAAAAAAGGGCGAGATTATAATTTGTTTTAATTACGTTCTTTTGATGGAGCTCAATGTTACTGTTTTGTTCCAGTGCTCTCTTTAATGAAACTATTCCCCTTCCATAACATGGACTGTTAAACCATGACGTACAATTAATTATAAGCGAGCAAGCTTTTTTAATTATTTCAGGTCGTCGTCATAGAAACGATACCTATGATTCCGAAAAGGTGGCACATGACGTTCTGCACTTATTCACATTAATTTAAACTGTTTAAAATATTTATGCGGCAACAATTAGAATGTTGGAAGTCACTCTGAAGATTCGTCTGCAATATCTATCCTCGAGTGACAATAACAAAATTGTAACTTTCAATGGAAAAACTTTTTTTTACAATGTCAAGGTGTACGCGTTTTTTTCGATGGCCAATCTGGAAAATCCTCAATCAACCCCCATGGGTGTCGCGACCTACAGTTTGAGAACCCCTGGCACGTCAAAAACACTGGGTGCGGGATGCGTGTTTGAGAGGCTAAGTATCTATCTATGAAGGGGGCTCGAGGTTCAACACCCGGCTCGGGCAGAGTTGTGTTTACTGAGCGTCTAGAGGCAGCACGGAAAACCTTCTCACAGATACCCCGTTACCCCACTGGTCCACGAATGAGATTGGACCTATAGCATTCTGAGCCTGCTATAATCATGAATGTAGCGCTATATAGAAGCTATTAATTTATTTTTATTTAATCCATCCGCCGTTTCTATAGGGACCGTTACACTTATGGTGAATCCTGCACGGGTAGATTGGTAAACATAGGAAAATGGCGTGGATTCCAGGTGTGCTCGGCTTTCGGCCATGCATTCTTATCTATGCGTTCGGAGTACCAGATATATCGGAAATTGCAATGTTTTCATAGACATTGACTTGGACCTCGTCCAGGCAGAGCCTTTTGTTCAAGAAGGCTTACACGCCTAGAATTCGAAGAGCCTTCGGCTCAACTCTTTTGACAATTACACGGTCAGACACATGATATACTCAGGGCCGGATCTAAGGGAGGACGGTCGGGACTACAGCCACGTGGCCTCCACAAAATATATTCCGATTTTGACGGGTTTGAAAGTTTGAATTATTTTTTAAAGCGCTTGGCTAATGAACCGGGGGTCCCGGGTTCGAATCCTGGTACTTTTAATTTCGGGATCTTTGAGTGCCATTCAGTCAACCTAGTTCTTATAGGTACCTGACATTAGTCAGGAAAAGTAAAGGCGGTTGGTCGTTGTGCTGGCTAGATGACACCTCTCGTTAAAATTTGATTAAGTTTACTTTTGTAGCATGTTCGGAATAAGTAAATTTAGCTCTGGATTTACAGCAGTGCGTCTACCAAGGGCATTTCCTTCTACAAACTAAAAAATATACACATTATAACAATCAAATAGGGGTATTACATTTTTGTTAAATGGAAAGTTAAACTTAATCTATAAATTTTTATTTTAAAATATAGGTATGCTTTTAAATATAAGTATTTTCATTCATAAGTGGATCTTTATCAATGCTTTCGAAAAATTGTAGGGGCATACACAAATTTCCTCCACATACTTAAATCGCCCTTGACAAATAAAAATTATCAGGTGTAGAATTAGGGGAGGCCAATTCTGATCAGTTGTCGGGTTTGGGGAGGCCAAGTTTGCTCCGGTGTTGGGTTTGGGGTAGCCAACTTTGCTCTGGTGTAGGGTTGGGGCAGCCAAATTTGCCCAGGTGCAACTAGTTTTAGGCAGGTAAGAGTCATGACATCCAGACACATCATAGAATGAAGACATCATATTGTTACGGATCTCACTATGCAGGCTCTCTGCAAACTGCACCATACACCACCAACTTAAAGAACTTGACAACTCTGGGCTCCAAAATAACGTAACACTTTAATAGTTGAATAAATAACAGCTAATACTGTACAATTGGCAACACATACACTGTACAAATATCTCTCCGATAACACCGTTCCGCCGTAATAACTCTTGCACTGGTCTCTCCGTCTCGTTCGGGGCTTGCACTGGGTTCAACAGTTCAGGACTGACTTTACACACTAGGTTCGTTGTGTCGGACTCGATCGCAGACCAAGATCAAGACGCCAGTCGTCTCAACTGTACTTGACAGTACTCCGCACTGAACCGTCGTAATGCTCCGTACAGAACCACACCGCTGAACTGTGTTGTAATCGACCGGACCGTAGTGAACCGGGCTCTGAACCTTGCTGTATTGAGCCCCTTTTCTCGACCGACCTGACTGCGACACCTCTGCTCTTATATAGGGTCCCTACTGGCCTTCTCGAACCGGACAGAACGCCGCTCGACGTTTCTAGGTGGTCAGATGACTACAACTCTCGTGACGCTATTGAGCTTTGTTCACGACGTCGATCCTTCCCGAACCGCCCTGTTGACACTCGACTCGGCTGACAGTTGTAACTCGTCACGGTTGACCGCTCGTCTAGCGCTGGCCTGGGGCGATTTGTGTCGGCTGACTACACACACACCACTACCCCTCTTTGTGCCACCACCAGGTTTATAACAATATCAAGAAAGATAATATATTCCTAACATCTCATCAAGACGCATCATTTGATCCAGACACACTATCAAGACATGGCATAACACCAGGACACCACATTTAGACAAAAAGGCACCACTGGCGGATCCAGGAAGGGGGGGGCGGTAGGGGCGATCGCCCCCCCCACTCGGCCGACCCCCCCCCCGAAGGGGGGGCGGACGAATTTTAGATTAAAATACACACAATTTGTATACAAATTTATTACTTATGTTAATAATATATACTAATTATTTATATTCTAAACATATTTTTAGATTATTTCGCCCCCCCCGTCTAGTATGTTGGCTGATTTGGTTGGGTCGGGAGGGGGCGATGGTATCAATCCGCCCCCACAATAAACTTTTGAGTGGGGGGGGGAGGGCCATCCTATTTGTAGAAATCACAGCTTGCTAACAGAATCAATTGAATATCTATATGATTAAAACTTGTTATTGATATTTTAAACCGATCTTTATAATATGTCGTTCCCCTGTTGACCAATTGGGTGGGGGGGGGCGAATACCTCTACGCCCTTCCCACCTAAACCCTTTGAGTGGGGGGGGGGGCGGTCCTACTTTAATGGACAAATCATAGTTTGTGAACAAAATTAGTTGAATTAATATATAAATTTTATATTATGTCGCTCCCCTTCTGGTATATTGTCCGATTCGGTGGGGTGAGGGGGGGCGATCGCCTCTACTGCCCTCCCCACTCTAGCCCTCTGAGTGGGGGCGGTCCTATTTTTATGGAGAAATCATAGTTTGTGAACACAATTAGTTGAATATCTCTATAATATAAACTACGTATTGAATGTGAACCCATTGTATATTATGTCCCCACATCGGACAAATGAATACTTTTTCTTTTTGTATTATAGTTCAGAAATTACAAAATAAAAAAATCTGTCACTGATATAATTTATATATGCTATAAATTTAATTCTTATATCGAGTCGCCCCACCCCTATTCTTTAATGTCAAATGGAATCATTAGCAGAAATTATAAAAAGGAGTGAAGATTAATCGTTTTCACTCTACCGCCCCTCCCAATTCCAGACAGAGTTTATTTAATTTCACATGAATTTATCATAATTATTTTAAGAAAGACTTTACTTTCGAAAAGTTAGAATTCAAACGAAATTTTTCAGTACAAGAGTCACAATTGAGTTGAGTTCTAAACCCAGATAATTATTTCCTAGTCGCCTTTTCCAACCTTTACTCAATCTGATATCTTCTAGTTACATAAATTTTAGACTATAACTCACAATTTACGCTTGAATTTAATTGAATATTAATTGTCGACTCATTTTTTCTTCGGCGGCGATCCCAAAGCTTTAATCTAAATAGGTATTATTTGCAATATATTAAGGGCCTATAAATTCATATTAGAATAGTTTACAACATTATTCAAAAGGTCCTTTTTTAGTAGGGAGCTTTAGGTCAGGAGAATACATTTCTTCAGAGAAGAATGCAAGAAAATGCTTTTGGCGTCGGGGCTTCGCCCCGAACTTCATTGATTAATAATGAACTGTAGATGTCAGGAAACTACTTTTCTTCAGTGAAGAATGCAAGAAAACGATTTTGGCGGCGGGGCCTTGCCCCGAACCTCACTGGAGAAGCGTACAGAATTCCCCCAGACCCCCAAGCTTGCAAGAGAAAGGCCTCAACATGACTCCACTCCATTGATGAATAATGAGCTGTTGATGTCAGGAGACTACTTTTCTTCAGTGAAGAATGCAAGAAAACGATTTTGGCGTCGAGGCTTTGCCCCGAACTCCACTGATGAGTGAGCTGTAAATGTCAGGAGAATACTTTTCTGCAGAGAAGAATGCAAGAAAATGCTTTTGGCGTCGGGACTTCGGCCCAAACCCCATTGATTAATAATGAGCTGTAGATGTCAGGAGAATGCGTTTCTGCAGTGAAGAATGCAAGAAAACGATTTTGGCGTCGGGGCTTCGCCCCGAACTCCATTGATTAATAATGAACTGTAGATGTCAGGAGACTACTTTTCTTCAGTGAAGAATGCAAGAAAACGATTTTGGCTGCGGGGCTTCGCCCCGAACCTCACTGGAGAAGCGTACAGCATTCCCCCAGACCCCCAAGCTTGCAAGAGAAAGGCCTCCAAATGACTGCTTTTTGTTGATTCTTTCTCGTCGAAGGTTGAGAAACACTGCTTTTTAAATTATATATATATATATATATATATATATATATATATATATATATATATATATATATCTAGAGAGAGAGAGAGAGAGAAAGAGAGAGATATGCTGTACGCACGTTTATGCATAGGGTTAGGGTTTACTGGGCGATAGGGCTAGGGTTTGGAAAAAAAATCGCCCCCCCCCCCCACTCCAAAGTTCTGGATCCGCTAGTGCACCAAGACATCATTTTAAGACACAATGTCGTTACATCCAAACACCAAGACAATTCATTAAGATACTCTTATGTAATTCCTAGCTAACTGTTCATTAAAACTTGTAGAAGCTTACTTCTGATTTTAATCCTAATGCACAAACCTTCTAGCGCTTTGTCTAAACATGTGATAGCGAAGCGAAGCATTCCAAGACTAAACCAGGCCTTACGCTTTAAGATATTCAAGATAAAATGGACGTATTATTTACAGAACATACTGTAATCTAAATACTCGAAACTCAGATAAGCTTAAAAATTCTAAACTAAAAATTCTTTCCATGTCTAAAGATAGCTGGTAAACCTAGAAAGGTGGCTGACTCAGCCAGTGCCTTTTTTTTTTACCAAGCTTTTATAAACTCAACCTATTTAAAACAGTAATGACAGCGTCAGATCATAAGTCAAATTTTTGTCTCACTAAAACCTTATGGGTCAATACCAACTCGTCCATATCTAGATCTAGATCCTTTCAAAATAATTTAAGCCGGTTTAAAATCTGATGAAACCAATATCTCTGGTGTCACTAATGCCACTGATGTCAATAGTGTCAGTGTTGTCATTTATGCCACTTGTGTCACAAATCCCTCTTATGTTACAGATGTAATAATATCGTTTACGCCACTGGTGTCATTAATGCCACCGGTGACATGCGTGTCACTAAAGTGATTGATGTCACTAATGGCACTAGTGTCACTAATGCCATTGATGCCACTCATGTCACTTATTGTTATTTTTGTTACTCAAATCACTTTAAAAATATCCGTGTTCGTCCTTCAATGTGTGTTTTTGTATCTGTTTGGCACTGTGTGTTTGTATGTGTTTGTAAGGGTGTGTGTGTGTGTGTGGTCTTATGAAATGTTATCCAGTCTATTTACTCAGACATAAAAGAGTCACTCTTCTCTAAGGATTAAATTCCCCTCTCTCCAAGTCTCTCTCGTGAGCCCAGGTAAATTCTTGATGAAATTAAAGTAATGGGGTTTTGATCTCAGGGCAGACCTGTGATTTTTTTTTTTTCTTTCCGGACTTGGCCCGACATGAACATTTTATAGAGCCGCTTCTGTTTCATTACACTTCAAAGGCGAGGGCTCTGACATCGCAGAAACAACAAGCGACATTGCAAGTAAAAGTGGAGACTAAGTGCTCGGATTAAAATTAAATTTGATACACGAAATTGTAAACGTTTCTGGTCACTGTCCTTGTAAATACAGTATGACGTCACCAGATGCTGTGATTATGGAAGTGACATTTTATTAACGAGAATTTCTTCAATGAAGTCTTCGGTGTATCCGGTGTATGAAAAGTGGAAGTATTGATTCGCTTTCATAAGTTTTGTATTTTTAAAAAAAGCGAATGAGAAATTGTATACACTTTTAGGCACGGAAGAATCCCATTTCTAAGCGCATAAGCTTGTTTCAGAAAGTTTTTGTTTTTAAGATGGTAAGAGTAACATTATAATATGACACCATCTCAATGGTGTTTGTCTATTTTCTTTTACAAAGCTTATATCAACTCAAGCTGTCTGTCTGTCTTTCTGTCTGTCTTGCAAAATGATTTTGCACGTTATTTCTACAACAACGATTCTGAAAAAAAAATTAACAATTAATCATTGGCGTACACGAATCAATTTTCAAATTAACCAATTAGTCAATTCATTATTGGTAATTAAAAAATCGAAAAAGGATGTAGTGTCTACATTTTTGAGTGATATAATTGCAAGTGCGGAGTTCTTCATTTTAGTTAAGTTTTGTTTGTTTGTTTGTTTTTATGTAATTTTTATTATATTTGGATTCTTTCAAAATTTCAACAACTCAAAGAAACAAATGAAACCATGACCTCAAGATCTGAAAGGAAACTTTACTACTTTTATTATTATGTAGTCAGCCCGACGACTCTACTTTTTCCAGCAAATGTCAAGTACTTGATAGAGTTTGGTAGCACTCGATAGAGTTTGGTGTATTTATTGAGTTTGGGGGTGGGGAGGGGTTCCTAAAAAATAAAAATTAAAATCCCAGCGTTCACCGAGATTCGAACCCGTGACTCTAGGTTCAGAAGCCACGCGCTATACCACTCACGTCCCCCAAATCGTTTAGAATATGAATCTCTACTGATACATGACTTACTCCCTTGAGAAGTTCTAATGACATGTAGATCATGTTAAATATAAAAGGAAGTCTTCAAGATATTATCCAATTTCAAGTCTTGCTCACGTATGCTTACGTTCGTGATATCAAGAAATTAATATATTTAAAAATGAAATAATAGCTTGAATCTTAAACAAAAAAAAATATTTAAAAATTCCTAATTGTAATCTCCACCATGGAGTTCAAATAGAGACAGATCTGAATATTTTTTTTCCTTGGCGTAATTCAATGTCCCTGATTGATGTCACATTTCTTTTCTATCATTTTCACAAAACGATTTCTTCTTGATGGAGAAAAAAACTGTTTCATGCTATTTGAAGGTCAAGCACCGCCTCACTAGTTTAACAATCATTAGGGACATTTTTTAAATAGATTTTTGGGGGCTTTTATCGAGAATCATGAACGTTTGGGGAACACTGGCTTATTTCTTCTGATAACTCTTGTAGAATTAATGTCTTGTTATGCAATGCATTTTATACTAACACCCGCTGAAATAAGCGCACATTAAACACACACACACCTGAACGCACACATCTAAATAATTACGTTTAAAAAAGTGGGTGAGTTTTGTGTTTTCTTTTCTATTAGAGCAAGAATATATAATTTGTATCCAATAATTTTAATTCAATTTTGTTTATTTTTTTATAACATTCTAGTCCAGTTTGTAGAGTCAGGCAAGGAGGAATGAGTTGTACCATCGTACTTTAGTAATACACATTTCGGAGCTATCGTCGCATGAACCTGAACCACTGGCCTATATTGCACAGTCCAAAACAACTTGCGAAACTCAAAACAATATGGAAGTACAAAGGCATAGCCCTCGGCAATAAAATCAGACTGAGGCGCCCCATGGTTAGGGCCACATTTTTATATGCTTGTGAATCTTGGGCGCTGGCTGCAGAGTTTGTGAGGAGGATCCTAGAAATGAAAGTGAGATACTACACAAGGATCCTAGGTACCTCACATATCAAGAGCACATCACATAGACTCAAACGAAGAGATTGGAAACAGGGTTAATACAGCAAATGGACCCCCACGATGACCTGCAAACTATGGTAAAAAACGCAAACTAAAACTCTATGGCCATAATATACGTCTTATGGGCTCGCAAAGACCTTCCTTCATGGAACAGTACCAGGAAAAAAAAGAAGAGGCAGACAGAGCAAGAGATGGGAAGACAAAATAAAAAAAAAAAAAGAATGGACGGCCTGCCATTGAAAGAGGTTCTATCCAAGGCTAAAGACAGAGAGGAATGAAGGCGGAAAGGATTAAGAACTGTTGGTTATTATTCTGAACGCATGCGCAGATTAAACTAATTGTAGTGGTGTTTTCTTTTATCCTCTAACTTCAGTCAGGAAATAAATCTCTTCTTCCAACCAAAGAAAACAAAAAGTTCAACCTTTGAATTCCAGTAAAATGTCTGCGTGCTTTGAATGATAACAGCGGATGTTTTTATTTTTAGAACTTATAACTGAGTTCTGAATATTTATCTGAGAAAAACTTCCGTGTGATGGATTGCATTCCGTCCTTTATATTTAAAATAGCAAAACCTATTTCTATAAGACCTGTAGATTAAGTTAATTAAATATTACCTTTAAAGAAAAACATACTACTTTATTAAGTATGTATATGTTATTAAGTAAATATTTACAAAGATACATTAAAAGTATCCATTGCAATACATATAAAGTATATATATATATATATAAAGTATGTAGGGGGACAGCATGGAGACAGAATCTCGCCGTGTGCAAAAGAATCGAAGCTGCCTTAGTCAAGAGAAAAAGAAAAAAAAAGCTGCCCTATCAGCTAGCCCTAAAACAGATGCATATATATGCACGAACTGGGGCAAACTCAGCCGCTCCTTAATTGGCTGGATTGGTCACGCCAGATTCTACCCCTACTAAAGACGATACTAAAACCAGTGGTTCATCTAGGCTCTAGGCGCATCCATTGTCTTCCGAGACGTATATATATATATCTTACTCAAGACAGGCACAGAAGACGAATACAACGGCTTTGTCTGAAATTAGACGTGGCAAATTTAAAGGTGGCAACAGGGTTTGTGTAGGCATGTAAAACACTGCACTCATCCTAAATCTTGGGAATCGAAGACATCAGATCGAGACAGCTGGAGGCCAAATGTCTAGAGTCTAGATCAATATTGCAATGTTCTAAAGTACTAAAACTAATCTACTGTTTTTAAATTTAATATCCCATTCACGCTATTAATAGATTATCTAGGCTTTTTTTGTTTACATAAATCTTATCTAAATTACATCTATATTATTCCAAAGTTATATTTTAGATCTAGATCTAGTATATATAGTTCTTAAGAGTGCTAAATCAGAAGTTTAATTTAGGTAGATCTACATCCTCATTCTAGTTCCATTTAAATGAAAATGCCAATAGTTCTGTTGGTAACTGTGGGCTGGGACATCAAGAGCAGACGTTGCCGAAGTACAAGCTCGATGCCGTGTTCTTTTCTTTTTTTTTTTCAAATACGAATCAATACCAAAAGATTATCTAAAATCGCTCATCTGACATATTGTACATATCCGGTAGTTGTCATGCCGTAATGTGTAATACATCTCTTTCTTAATAATAGGCTATTAGTTTATTATTAAGTTAACAGCAATGCCTGGTCGTGCAGTTAGCGCGTTGGACTGATGTTATTGACGGTCCCAGTTTCATACCCTGCTCGATGCCATCCCCCGTCGTCCAGCGGGAGATTTAGATAAGGAAGTAAATTATCTTTAACTTTGAAGGAACATCCAAAACATGTAAAACATTTTACAGAAAAAAAACATTTTTACAACGCCAAATGAATCTTTGAAACATTATTACTTTTGACATTCAAAAAAAAATCACGTGTTGAATATTCCTTGCGAATATGCAGATCCGACAGGGATCCCGATCCGACGGGGGTCGCCTCTGAGCTTGTGTGACAACACACACTCTCTTTGTAATCTTGTTTAAAATCTAACCGTCATTCCACTCACACAATCTTATGCTACAACATTTCACTGGGAACATAACTATATTATCACTCCATGCATTCCACTTCTGCACACAACACAAGCAGTCAATCTGTTCAAGAAGTCACTACAGTTTCAGTCAATTTTATCTTTGCTTTAGACTGGTCCTAATTACTTTTGGAACTGCACCAGATGAGAAAAGGAATGCCCAGAAATGGCAAAGTAATGAAGGCAAACACAAACCAGTCCAAAACATGAGGAGAGAAACGTCTATCCAATTCCCTCTGAGGAACTATGCCTCCCTCACCAGGAAAACTTATCTTCTTATATAATACAGACGTTACTTCAAAAAATAAGATGGTTACGTCCTACGAGTCATGCATATTAACCAATGACGTAAATTCTGTCAAGTCACTGGTTTTCCTGGCTAGCTCAGGCAGCCCATTCCATGCTCTAATAGCACTAGGGAAGAAGGAGTATTTGTACAAATTTGTCCTAGCATATGGGACGAGGAATGTGCCTTTATCTTTGTGTCTTTCAGAGTATTTTTATTAGATTTTGTTTTTGTATTACAAGATTATGGTTCAGTGTTTTATGTATAATTGCTACTTTACTTTTGAGTCTTCTATTCTGAAAGCTTTCTAAATTTAGTGATTTTACTATAGGTGTTACTCTAGTCATATGTGAATATTCGTTTGTTATGGATCTCACTGCTCTATTTTGTGTTTGTTCCAGTTTCTTAATATTTTCTTGACTTGAGGGGTCCCAAATTTGTGTAGCCATGTGTCCTCTCTCTTGAATCTTCTGCTGTAAGATAACTCATTTCTGCTGTAGTAAAGTTGAAGTATCCAGATTTGAGTGGCTTTATAATGACTGCATGTGTAACCTAGAGCTAGGTGCTATTCTTTCCCATTTTACTTTCAAATTTCCGCTCATAATGCTGAATAAAGTATCTGGAAAACTGTTATCATTTAGAACAATATTGAAAGCAACCTTGCTGCCAACATTCTACATTTTGTACTTGTACTGTTAGATCTTTTCCCGCAACATGATACTGATTTAAAACACTCTTGGAAGCCAAAAGACTAGCCTCTGTTTCTTCTTCCCCGAATGATGGCAAGAATGATGACGATCAGTTTACACATTCAGCAATAAAAAAAAAAAAATTAAGAAGTACATTTTTAGAAAGTTATATAAATCATCATTGTTCTATTTCTGTTTCTACATATTTGCATTTAAATACCTCTGTTTATTAATAAAAGACGTTTGTTAAAGTTTATTTTTAGCTCCCTTCCTTAAGATTTTAAAACACCTAGCCGGTTTAGTTTTACTAGATGTCTAGAGCTACAAACCAACGACCGAGTATCAACAGTCACAGGTCAAGCATTCATTGCTCGGGTCATCTAGCCTTGAACTTTCTTTACAAAAATAGATGCAATTACATTGAAGTCATCACTAATCACTTTTGGCAGTGCTAAAAAAAAGGCACAAAAATGCTTATGATGTAATCTATATACATACTCTAGGGGACTAGTGCATTTGGAATTAGGTCAGAAACTTGTAATTAATGTAAGCCAAACTCCACATTCTGGAAATATTTAGCAGACGCGAGGCTCGTGAAATTGTATGAAAAAGGAACTCGAGGCAGCGAGAGTAGTGTCAAGGCCATGTCTAGGTTATTGGGTTGTGCTCTATGGCTTCTGTCTCTTGATCTATTTAATTTCACTAATTTTGGTAAAACGCTTCATAACAGATGGATCTCGAATTGCGGAATCCATACAATGCCCCTGAGTTAACCCATTAATAATGGGTCCCTGACAAACTTTGGGGGAAATTTAAGCGTGTCCCTCATGGCATTCTTGTTAACGTCATTGGGATACTATTTTATATAGTCTGAAAAGTCTGTAAAGGGTACCTTTTATTTTTATCAAATCTATTTCTTGTTAAATCAATCATGTTATGATTATGACATATGAATAGGATTATTGGCCTTATTTAAATAAAGTGTTCGTCATTTCACTTAGAGGATTACTTTTGCGGATTTATTCCTTCAGGAAGATGATGTTCAAAGAAACCACTAAGTCTACCCTAACTATTAAAAATAGAGGCTATTATTTGTAACAAGACAAAATGAAGAAAGATTTTTCAAGTAGGTTCTAATTGAACAAGATCAATGAAATCGGGACTTTAAGCTTGGAAGCCTCTTCAAGACTTGAAAATGTGTCTGGCGCCCTATTATCTAGCCGAAAGTAGTCATTTAAGTCAGTTTTATTTATTCATAAAGAGAAAGAAAAATTGAAACAAATTTCTATAATCATAATTTCAAATTTTAATTTTATATTCCATTTTTTGTTGATTTTTTTTTTATATGTGCATTAAGATTAACATCAAATAATTCGGCTTTTATCTTTAATCATATCGAGTGGATTAAAATAGTTTTCTGGGGATATAAGACAATTATTCTAGATGATTACATGAGAAAATAAATTTTGTAACAGAACTATAGTTTTAAATTATCATAGTATTCAATGGAGCAAAAAAAAATTACGAATTTGTGAGACTTATGCTTGCTGTGCAGTAATTAAGAGAAGGCTGTTTGTAACTCTTGCTGTGCAGTAATTAAGAGAAGGCTGTTTGTAACTTACCATTTCACTTTGATAATTATGCAATCTATTAAGAAACGTGAACATTTCGACCAATGGCAACGATCTATTGGTCAAAACTGCTTATAGGTTGTGACGTTAAAGGTCAGAGCTGAGGCCTTCTATAACGAGTGGTCTGGCTCAAACCGGATTAGCCCTGGATCAGGTTGGAAAACCAGTTTGATCTCATTACCGAGAATTTAACAATATACTATAGCACCATACCATAGCTTAATATCTTTGCACTGTCTGCAGCACTATAGCACAATGCCATACCCCTAATCCATACTCCTAATCCAAAGTAATACATCAGACCACTATCACTTAGCGGAGGCGCGGTGGCGGTCCCTGGTTCGAATCCTGATGAAGACTAGGTTTTTTTTAGTCGTGATCTTTAGAGCGCCCCTCTACACCTGGGCACCCGAGTTGGGGAAATGTAAAGGCGGTTGGTCGTTGTGCTGGCCACATAACACCTTCGTAGGCCACAGAAGCAGATGGCCTTTTCATAATCTGCAACACAGATCGCAAGGTCTGAAAGGGGAACTTTATTTTTACAATCACTTATCACTATGCAATACAACAATCCAATACTATAAAACTATCCTATAGCACTTTGCCATAGCACAATTCTTCATCACTAAATCATATCATATCACTAAACAATAGCACAATAGACGATAGCACTATCATGTAGCATTATAAGGGACGTCAGCTTTTGATTACTTGAACAAGGTTGTTATTAATTTAAAACTGATAATTTATCTTTTTAAAAAGAGTGGTACATAGTTTACAGTTGTACTTACTAGAATGAGTACAATCGTAGTGGTCTCTAACTTAGAAACTTTGAGAACCATCGGTCTAGACGGACCTTAGTGCAGGAGCTCAAAGTCACATATGCGTGAAGATAAAGGGCAGGCAAAGGGAGGCAATTAGTCGAGTTACTTACGGCTTGGAAGCAGACGTTAAATGTGAACTCTTGCCTTTGATTTTAGTGCAGTTGAAGGCGCGGTGGCTGAGTGGTTAAGCGCTAAGCTTCCGAACCTGGGGATCTGGGTTTGAAACTATGGGAAAATTATCACAACACATATAAAATTATTTTAGTTTTACATAATATAAAAATTTTACAAAACAAATTATATTTTATTTATCTTTTTAAAACCCAATAATAAATTCTTTAAACTTGTACTTTTCCATAAAAACCAATTTTACATTATATATCTTCTTTTAAAAATTTTGAATACAATAGTAGGGCTAATTGGGTCGCCTATGGGTCGCGACCCCTTGAAAATATGGATTATATTTTGTGTATTCTTCTATTGCTGTGTATGTATGGGGGGGGGGGGGGAGTTCGCAGCAGAGCGGGGGATAGTAAAAAGGGGACGCCAAGCTTAAAAGGTTGAGAACCGCTGCTGTAGAGAAATAAGAACGACAAATTGAAAAGGTCTAATCTAATACACTATGCACTAGGGCAGCGAAACAACTGCGAAATGGAGCAGTGCCTTAATTACTCACCCAAAACAGGGAAACACAGACTAACCTCAAAGAAACGTTACAACAGCATGGTAAAAGAAAAACTCTATCAGCTAAAAGGCAATGCAACAAAGAAGGTGCGTTCAAAACGTTTGCACCTAACAACAATTGGTGCTAGAATAATATAACCTACGCACCAACAAACGGCTCCAACGATTTTTCTAGAAAATTGACAGTGTCACGATCCTCAATTATGGATGCTAGATGTCAAGATCTAAAATGGATGCTATGATAGATGTCACGTTGAAGATTATCTTGATCTATATCACACCATCAATGATCGTGATTGCCGAGGATCTTGAAATCGTCTTTAATAAGATGATCGTCTAGAAGTAGCTAGATCTAGTTGATAATGCGATCATTCAGAATGTTGCCAGTTGATAAGAGGATCATCTAGGAGTTGCCAGTCGCTAAATCAATCTAAGTATGTTACTATATTCAATGAAGAAACTTTTCTTCGTCTAAAACAATTACTTTAATTCAGAACTTGGAAAAGCTATTCACAAATAATTACAATGGTTAAATGTACTTCAATAAAATAAATGATCTACACAATAATATAATTGAGTTCTAATACTAAACTCTAGTACATGTTCTCTCTAACACGTTCCGCACGACACTGACTAAAAATCTAGAATCTTTTCCCTGGTAAAGCGTTGTCACGTGTCTAACATCCCCTCGTTGCAATGCCAACCAATAAATGCAACTCAATGTACAATAATTAATATTTCAAAACCAATAACATTTATTCTGACACATAGCCCTGCCGCGTGATGGAATTCCCCGAGCTAACAAGTTCTGGCTGGTAACCTTGGGCGGCTAAATATAGATACTGTGTACGTGACAGACAGTTTATGTAGTTGTTTTGTTTTTTTTTGCTAAATATCACACGCTAATTGATATCAGTGAATGCTTTTGTCTGGGCATTATTTTATTTTTTGAACTAATCGTTGTGAAAAGACTGTCTAGCTCCATGGCAACAATGGGAACACTCCAGTTTGACCATTAAAATTTTTAAAGTGTATAAAAAAAATAATTTTGCTAGAGTACAAGAAATTCTGTACCTTCAAGTAGGCCCTATTTTTAAGATAAGATAACATAAAATAATTTTTATTGATCCAATCAAATGGAAATTCAGTATGACAACAATTGACAATCTCAGCGTAACTACTGTAACAATAACATTATAGATGCAAATACGAACAACATTCACACATGAAACACATACACACTGACAACCAGCGCTTTATGAATTAGATTTCTATGTACTTCTTGATGTTGACAGATGACCTTGTAACACTCTGACCGACAGTGGGATGAAGGAGTTTTAAAATCTTTCTGCTTTAGTTGTAATGGAAAGGAGACGACTACTTAAAAGAGTCTAATAGATAAATAAAGTTTCAGTACATTTTGGGAACCGTTTTCTTTGTAAGTCTAGATCTAAAGGCCTATCATTAGAACATTATAAAGTCTAGAGGATTAATATTTATCTATTCAATTCGCCAGGATTGTCTATTTTGAGAAGGGAGCGGAAGAAATGTGGAAGGGGGGAAAAATATTTTTCTTTTTCTTTTTTAAATCTACCATATTAAAATATACTAAGTCTATTCATGACCTAAAAAAATACAAGGTTTAATTCCAATAAAACACGACCTATGTGTAACACATAATTGCAAGATACCAGACGGTTCACAATCAAAAGATTTGCTATATTGACATATACAAAAGTACAAATACTAACACGACTACAAAGACAGACATAAAATTGAAGTTTATTATTGCTGTTTCTTCCTTTCACAGCCGGGCTTGGGACCATCCCATATCGGAGTTCAGTTTAGGATTACTCCGCTTTAATTATTTACTGAAATCATTGAAAATCCACGAGAATATTCCGAGTATTTAATTTTTTGTTGACGCACTACGTCACACGACTTCATCGGGAATTACCGCACTCGTTTCTAATGTTTCTCTGTTTTTACTAGGAAGTTGAACAAAAACATAGACGTATATGAACAGTTTGCTCACTGTCTTCAGTAGACTTCATGTTTTTGTTCAGTGTGGGGAGGACTGCAATACTGTAGCTGCCCAAGAAATATATATATATATATATATATTAAAACAAGGGATGCGTCTAGATAAATCAACGGTTAATTTATATTTCCTTGATTTCTGGAAGAATCTGGTGTGACTAAAGAAGTCAGTTCTTGAGCGCCGAAGATTGCCACAGTTTTTGTGTGTGAAGGCACCTGATTTAGGGCTAGCTGATAGAGCAACTTTGTTTCTCATTCTCCTGTCCGAGGACGCTTCATTCCTTTTGCTCTCGGCGAGGTTTGTACCAGCACGCATAGCCTGTCTCCATGCTGTCAGATCCTGTGCTATTTCTTCCCATATACTATCATTGATCTCACTGGCAGATATCTCTATAGGTTAGTCTTGGGGGTCCCTTTGGTCTGACTCCCACTTCTAGCTCGGCATCGAGGAGGTCTTTGGGAATTCTTTCACATGAGATGAATTCCTATTGAAAAATCAGAGCAGGAAGGACTCGATCCTCCCATAGTGCTCTGGCAAGAAACTGGACCGTTCGGCGCAATGCCTCATAGTTACCATACATGTCGATTGACTGCTTAGACACGTCCCCCTTTAGCTCTCGGAGCTGGGCACACTCGTACAAGATATGCGACACTGTTTCGACGCTCTCTCCACAGTGACAGCATCGGGAGTCATAGTTCGGGCGGAGCCGGGCAAAGTATGCCCCAACAGGACAATGTTCGTCCTACACTGTGCAATGATTGCTTGTTCTGACCTCCTTAACCGCCACCACGGATCGTCGTGATCTGGTTGACGCATATGCTGCTCCATAAAGGCCTGGCGTCGTCTTCGAAACCTCGAGGTCAAGACACAGCGCGAACGGCTGCCCCTCTATTCACACACGGAGGGTCGGTCTCAACGGTAACCAAAATTATGACTTGTGCGAGCCGACGAACCGATAAATAGATCAAATGAAGAATGATAGATCATAATCAGCTTCATAAAGTAGAATTTTTTTTTTTTTTATATTTGCCGTATCCCTTTGCACTATTTGTGCTACACCACTGTCACAAGAATTAGCTTCATAGCAAAGTTGCACATGTTTTGATTATAATTTCCTTTGAAATTTCGACAAACAATGGCCGACGTCTCAACATGTTTCGGAATTAATGCATGTAGATTTCTAGCGGAAATCTTATAAGATAGTCATTAAAGTGAAACTCCTTTGTTCACTACGTTTGTAGTTGCATGACGCGAATTGAAGACTAGAAAAATGAAACTATGGAACACTTTTCTACGTAGGCTGGTTTCTTTCCTCCAGTATAGAAACCAGTTTAGATTTAGACATCTAGATCTAGTAGAAATGTGGCTTTCTCGTAACTAGCCTACAATACAAGCATCTGCACCAGTTTGTTCTGTATCGGAGATTGTCATTAATGGCTAATAACTATAGACCTCTATAGAGTATGCTTTGTGTGTGTGTGTTTATCTGATGTACAGATTGTTGGAAACCTGTTGGTAATCTGTTAATTCTACATGAAAACACACATTTTACCTCTTTAAAAAAAAAACAAAGCTTATATTAACCTTACTTCTATCAATCAGTCATGCCATTCAATTGGTAATAAGTCTAGACTAACAATAAAAAAGAATTTGTAAAAGAAGACAAAAAGGAAACACCCGAATTCGAACTTGTGGGCTAAGGCGTTCTCATGTTTCTCAAGGCAACGCGGTAACCACTTTGCTAGTGTAGAGTCTATGAACATGGAAGATTGTATAGTTAATTATTGTTTCTATTTCTAAGCCTGAGATGGCAGCCTAATATAAAAATTATGAATCCGCCTTCTACCACCACTTCAGTTTGAATTAACTCTTTACATGTATCAAGTAAACATTAAATAAAGTGGAGATAATTATGAATATCTTGCAGTCTATCATTAATAATACTTATCATGCAGTCTATTACAAGCATTACTTAAATACAGGTAAAAATATTATAAATTTCATTGTTCATATTTTAGATAGCGAACGATGTCAAAAATGAAAGACATTCTAATATTAATGTGTACAACTAATTTCCTACCGCAATATAATATAGTTAAAATTTTAGGCAACATTTATCTAAAATTAATGTAGCTTCATGATGGTTTATATTTTCAAACTCAAATTAGTCTTTATCATTAGGACAGAGTGTGTACAAATTATCTTTTTTCTAAGGTCGAACTCGCAAAAGTCAACTAGCTTTTCTTTCCACGAACTATTCTCATGCACCTATGAGATTTGAGTGGACTCAGGTACGTCCTAGAAGACCTAAAATTAAAAAATCGCCAGTTTTCGACGAGATTCGAACCCGAAATCCTCGGTTTAGCTAAGCACTTAACCACTCATCCACCAAGACCACTTACTCTAAATAGTAATTTCTATAAATAGAAAATAGGATATTGTGGGGAAAAAAACAACTAAAACCATTCCATTTAGAATAAATTCATATGAAAGTTTTTAGATTTTCTTCTGTGCCAATTGTGGCATGTAGAGCTTTGAACAGCAAATCTTAGTTTCTGTTGTTTGTTTGTATGTTTGTTTTTACTCTTTTGTTTGTTTACAAATCTTGTATAAATTCACTCTGTTTTTCTTTCTATCTGTCTGTTTGGTATCAATTTTAATCACGTTATTTCTCCCACACATATTCTCGGATTCAATTGAAACTTTACTAAATTATTAATTGTACCCTAACAAAACATGACTCGGTATAAAAAAAAATATATTTGAATAGTAAATTAAATGTTAGTAATTAATTATTTTGTTTAACATCGAAAAAGGAAATAAATTCTAAATATTTGAGAACTATGGTATTTAAAAATTGGAGTTCTTCCCATTAGATAAGCTTTGTTGTTTGTTTGTTTTTAAGAATAAGGTATTTTTATATAGGCCTGCTGTTTGTTTATACTGTTGTCCTCCTGGTAACATAGAAGGCAATCGAGGACACATTATACAAAGGATAGATGTAGATCTACTAATAAAATGATAAAGCTAAGGGGGGCTGTAGGTGCCGTTCTGATAACCAGGGCCCGAGGGCGTTGAATTTCTATTTAAAGGGATAATACTGTTGTATTTGGACTGTAAATGTGATATGTAAAACAAATAGCGAGAAATACATTTTTTTAAAATTTAGTTTAAAAAAAAAAAGAATATGTCTTCATTATAAAACCTAAAATATAATAAAATATTGATAAAAAATAATTTTTTAAAATTTTGTTTAGTTCAAACTTGTTTCCAGCCCGTGATTTTGACAACGTCAGATGTCTGAACGAATCCAGACCCATTCGGCCAACGGGCAATGCAAACGTGTGCAATTATTTATTGTTACTTTCATTAAATGGACATCAAGAGCTAGAACAAAGTATATACTCTTAAGATGTAGTCTAGATCTATATCTAAGTCTTGAATCTAGATGTAATATTTATTAGGTTTAACGTACAAATATTAGCAAAGCTTAGGTAATCTTTCAAAAATCTGAAAGCAAATTCAATAAACAACTCAGTTATCGGTACACTTCGGCTGACAAAAGTATGTATTTATTGATTTATTCCAATGATAGCCATTTAAAACTAGACTTAGAAGACAATGCGCAAAATTTCTCTGAACATTAACTTATGAAACTCTTGAATCAATAAAACCTGACATTGGGGAATTCCCAAATATGCTTTTAGTTTTAAGAACGCGATAAATTTTTCAAAACATATGTTGGCTCTAGATCTAAGTTTAGTTAGGAAACCAAATTTACATTTATTTATTTTTTACTTTAAAAATTAAAAAGTCAAATTAGAATTTGCCCATGTAGCGAACGAGCTAAGAATTCTTTTCTCAGCGATATACATCAACTGTTAAACTTCTTAGAAAATCGTTAGAGCTGTTTTTGAGATTAGTGTCCAGGCTAGTTATTGGTGGGCCCTTGATGGTCTTGTATGGTTTAAGGTTTTATTGAAGTTCTGACTTGAATAGAGGTATTGTAAAAATAAAAAAAAAAAGATACCAATGACTAAAAATAAAGGTCTTTATAATCATAGAAAGTAGTTCCGGTTGTATAAATATTGAAGGTCATTGTATTTGCTCAAGGCGGGAGAGAAACAGAAACTGGCAAACAATATTAAAGTCACGTGATGGCGGTATCTAGAGCCTGCGCACTAACAAAGAGCTCGTGGCCTCTAATTAATTATTCTTTAAGAAATTTTGTGTCTCGCGCGGCTCTCGTTACTCGCACAGCAGACGTGACCCCAAAAACAGCCTGTAAAACCTTGAGATGAAAGATGACCTCCCTGTTCATTCGATTTTCTTATCTGGATAACATTGGCTCGATTTTTTTTCCAGGGGTTCGTTGTAAGTTATAAATAATCGATCTTGCTGTTACAGGAGGAACTAATATAAAATAAAAATGTTTATCAGTAGGATAATAGTGACCAGGCCTGCATTTCCTAAGACTCGCTTAAATATTAGACAACACACATGAGTCTAAAGAGTAGCTTTACGTCGAGCTTGCATGAAAATCAACATGAACGTCAGCTAGGGTCTGCCTTAACAGTCTGATCCAGGTGTTCTCAACCCCTTTGGGGGTCGATTTACGATTCGCCAGGGGTCGCCTAAGACCATCGAAAATATGGATTGTTTTGTCTACTCTTCTATTGCTGTGTGTGTGTGAGGGTGGTGCGGGGTCGAGGCAAAGTGAGGAATTGTAAAAAGGGGTCGCCGAGCTTAAAAGGTTGAGAACCGCTGGTCTGATCTCTTTCTTTTTACAAAACGTATACCTGCTTCCTCCGTCTGTCTGTGTGGTACAGTAAATGTACACTTTATTTCTGCCACTTCCCATTCTCAGATCAAACTAAAACTTTGCACAATTATTTAATGTCCCAAAGAAAACATGACAGGCCCTTCCATTTCTAGTCTCTTAGTCAAAAGGGCTTGCCATTTAAAGATTTTCTATCCAAGGTAAAAGACAGATGAATGGAGAAAGACGGTCGACTAATCATGTGTGGTGCCCCAAGAGACTAAATTTTTAATCTAACATTTATTTATTAGTTATTAAGTTGGATAGAGGACCACAGGTCGGTATAGAGTATATAAAAACGTATTGTCTTTTAAAAAAAGATTTTTACATACTTACCAAGTTTAAACTTTCTTGTATAAAATATATAAATCTCCTTATATTGTGAAGGTGTGTTATACTACAGAGCAGGTCCTACGTGTACTACTTTTCCACCAGCTTCAATAGTTAATAAAAAAAAGAAAACAGTCTTACGGACAGTTAGTAATTGATGACGTCACTACTTCTGGACTATTCAGACAGCGCCCAGCTCACACTGACACAAACTCAAACAAATTATATTGATGGGACAATGTCAGGCCCGTATGGAGATGGCAGCAGTTCATTTTGTTCTTATCGCGTCTAGACTCTGAACCCTAGTGGACTCAAGTTGACCGGAAGTGTGACTCAGTCACGCAAGGGTCAAGGGGCTTGAGTTCGGCCCGTGTCCCGTCGTGTGACCATGCGAAGATTGTTATCAAATATTTAATACTTTGTGATTAATAAAACAACCTTTTAAAAAATCTATTTCAGTACCTACATCTCATTTAAATCTTGCTCGGCTTCGCTCCATTTTTGTTTCCACAAATCTTGTATCAACTCAGTCTGTCTGTTTGTCTGCCTGTCAGTCTGGTATAAATTTTGAGCACGTTATTTCTCCTCTTCCAATTCTCGTATCGTTATGAAACTTTGAAGTGTTCATTGTACCTAACAAAACAGGAATAAATAATAACATGAATTCATAAAAAATAAAAGGACCTAATTATTTAATTAAATAGCTGTAAATAGTTAATATTGTTTGATATCGAAAAGGGGAAATAAATCTTACGAATCTGATATAGATAGATAGATAGATAGATAGATAAATAGATAGATAAATAGATAATAGATAGATAGATAGATATAGATTGATAGATAGATAGATAGATAGATAGATAGATAGATAGATAGATAGATAGATAGATAGATAGATAGATAGAATTGACAGTAGTTTTGGAGTTCTTTCTCTTAGTTAAGCCTTTTAATTTTTTTTTTCTTGTTTCTCTTTCCTTTAATTTCTTTCCCAACTCGTACATCACATTGGGAGAAGAGCGGAGGTGTAAGAGTGGAAGTGTTAATAGGTGAAGGTCAGTTTCTGGGAAATGCAGTTAATTTTTAATTTTCATTAGCAGATTCCATGCAGTTCTTGCCGGTTTTACGGCATCATAGCACGCGCCACGAGCTTCAAGATCATTCCAGTAAACGAACACACGTACACTTAATACTACACATGAAATAATCTACAAGAAATACTGTACATTAATTATTGTACACACACTAATGTACATGAGACAAGTAGTCAAGGATGTCTGACAGCTGTGTACTCAAGTACTCTGTGCGTTCATTACGTTATATCTTATGTTTTCTCTGATGAATTTGTTTTTATTCAAAGATCTCTCCACCCATTTTGATACCTTTAGATTTTCTTCGTTCATCTGGTCCCCTGTCTGATCTTGGGTGCGAAGTTAAAATTATCATTTCACTTTTGTTTTGTTTTGCTACTTGATATCAGTGAATGCTCTTGTTTGACCGTAAATTTTTTTTTTTTGAATTAATCTTCTTAAAATAAATTTGAATTACTTCTTATTACAACGCCTCTATTCAGGTTGCAAATTCCTTGCAAAACCTGGATGGACACGAATCTCGAAAATGGCTCTAACGGTTTTCAATTTGACAGTTGAAGTATATAGTTGGGGAAAAATACTAGCTCCTTGGCCAAACTGTAAAACTCTAATTTGACCGTTAAAATTTTCAAAGTATCAAAAAAATTAAATTAGGCTAGAGCAGCGGTTCTCAACCTTTAAAGCTCGGCGACCCCTTTTTACAATCCCACACTCTGACGCGACCGCCCTCCCACACACACACACATACAGCAATAGAAGAGTAGACAATAACAATCCATATTTTCCATGGTCTTATGCGACCCCTGGTAAATCGTCAATCGACCACCAAGGGGGTCGCGACCCACAGGTTAAGAACCCTGGGCTAGAGGATAAGAAAATCGTTATCTTATACAGAATGTATTTTTGGTGTATTTCCGCGTGTATGCACAATCTACACACAACTTCTTATTATAGAAAAATACTTTAAGAGTAACATTTACAAATCCAAGTATATTTAATTATTTATTACGGTAGACACCCAAAGGACTTGGCAATTAGAAGACTAAGCAAGTGATTAATTGTCGTTTTTATCTACTTTGTAAGTCCGTATTTCTACCTCCCTGTCCGCCTTGAAATCAAACCTAAATATTTATATACCCAACTCCTATCTCCTTGTAATCACTTGTACAAGTCTACTGTTATTACGCTTGATACAACAAAGACCTTGACATTAAATTGCCCTGTAATTTGCCCAAATGTAATGCCTACCAAGTTCTAATGTATCCCTAAACTTAGTTTTTACCGGGGTTTTTTTTTTTCATGTCATAACGTATGTTATAAAAAGTAGTCAAAGTAGGCCTACTCATTTTAGAACTTGGAATCTTATAGGTAAATGATGTAAAGCTCATTTGTTTATAAAGTCCTTCACTAATGAGGGTGTCATGTGGCCAGCACAACTAGCCAACTTAACTTTCCCTGTCTAATGTCACGTGCCCATTAGAGTTTGATGGACTCAGGGACACTCTTTTAACTGCCAAAAATGTTTGAGCCGAAGCTTTGTAAACTCTGGGCATGTAAGCATGATTGAAGAAAGTGCTGTCTAGAAGATGTCCAAGGTAATATCCATTTTCAGCACAATAACCAATGGGTTGGTCAATCTGGACGCACGGACTTGCATACGTGGTCGAAGGCCGAGCACACCAGGAACCACCGCCAGGTTCCTATTTAGTACCATGCTAACAGTGCAGGACTTGCCATTGATGTAACTGTCTCTTGAGGAACGGCACCTGGATTTCAGACAAGGTCATGGCACAGCTCTCTTAGACTCTGACACTTTAATCTTGTTTTACTACCTGTTTACCCTAATCGCTTCCTCTTGTTTATCAATTCCAGCCGAGTGTTGCAGTGAGGCATGGCAACGTACTCCGCTCAGGGGAGTCCTAAAAATTCCCAAGCTTAAAAAATCCTAGTTTTCATTTTAAATTCAAACCATGACACCTAGTTTCGGAAGTCATATAAAGTAGTACTGTTTTCTGAATGGATGACTGCCTAGCCAAGTGATTTGTGCTTCGGGCTGTCAATGTGGTGCCCAGATAGAATCTTGAACGTGTTGACCCTGGCCGTGTTTCAGGAAGTTTCCGGCTAAAAATATTTATTTCTGAAGAAAATCAAACTTAGAACTCAACTTACAACTTAACTTACAATATTTTTATTTTACAATATCTTTATTAGAAAACATTTCTTTCTATACAAATATGATGGAGCTTAACACTATTCTGAGGGGGGGGGGGGGGCGGTGGCTGAGCGATTAAGCGCTTGACTTCCGAACCTGGGGTCCTGGATTGGAATCTCGGTGAAGACTGAGATTTTTTAATTTCGGGATTTTCATGGCACCCCAGGGTCCATCCAACTCTAATAGGTACCTGAAACATGACACCCTGCTCGTTAACTGTTGGTCAAAGAATCAGATGATGTTAACATCATCTGCCTTATAGATCGTAAGGTCTAAAAGGGGAACTTTACTCTTTTTTTTAAAACTTTAAACACTATTCTAGGAGGCACGGTGGCTGAACGGTAAAGCGCTTGGCTTCCGAACCTGGGGTCCCGGGTTCGAATCCTGATGAGGAGTGGGATTTTCAATTTCAGGATCCTTGGGCGCCTCTGAGTCCACCCAGCTCTAATTGGTACCTGACATTAGTTGGGGAAAAGTAAAGGTGGTTGGGTCGTTGTGCTAGCCACGTTACACTCATGTTAACCGTAAGCCAAAGAAATAAATGACCTTTACATCATCTGCCCAATAGACCAAAAGGTTTACTTTACAGACACTATTAGTATTGAACATAATCTTAATGCCTTTAATAACAATTCAATATAATTTAGTTTATTATAGGCTCAAGACATAAAGAGATTGGATATAAACTTGCACGGGGCCTATCTTTCTTTTACATTAGTACAGGAATCTATGTTTATTAACTCTTTCTCTCCTAATCGACGATACCATCGTTGATTTTGACCTCATTAAAATAAATTAATGTTAACTTTTTTAAACTTGACTTTGAATTCTATAAAATGAGCATGCATTTCTCTTTAATTCTATATCAAATACAACAGTTTCTGATAATAAACAACAACGCTCTTGAACCCCTTTCACGGTAGTGAAATAGTAATGAGCAAAATGAAGAATTCCTTCAAAAAAAGTGAGAAAGTAATTACAGAGAGACAGAGTTAAAGATGTTTATTAATTCATCACTGATTGCTTATTTCTCTATTTCAAAATCAACGGACGTAGAAAACGCAGTAGGCTCATTAAAAAAAAGGAACTTTTATTTTATTCGAAAGTCAAAGGTCAATCTTTACGTTGATGTTGTCATTGACGCTCTCTGTGCATAACGCTAGGGTCGTTGTATCACTCTCGTAATTTCAATCACGTCTGCGAGACTTTGCGAGACTCTCTTATCAAACGATAGTAAGGAAAATGGCGATCAAATTGGATCTGTATTGAGTTTGGAAGATCTGTCCATTCCAGAACATTTCGCTTTTTTTTTCCTCTGTATATATTTCCTAAGATTGATAGACTTGATTAGTTTCATGTCTGCTGAGGGTCAAAGTTCAACTGTTCTACGTTTTTTTTTAAAATATATACTTTAGAAATCTGACTTATAAATTATGGTTTTCATTATGGTGTTCAAATATCTTTTGACTTTTCGTAGCTCGCTAATACGTGTACATGTCACCAACTGAACTTATCATATGCTTTTATCTATTCTATTCTGGAACCTGTTGGTCTGCACTGCACTGTAAACATTGACGTTGTCCATTCTTGAAACATTCAATCTTTGCATGAATTTCAATTTGATTCTTTTACCTTTTTTTTTTTACTTTTTTTTAAAGAAAAATTATTGTTCTGAGTATATATTGATGCCACGACATGAACGAATGAGTGATTTATTTATTGAGTAATTCATTCATCAAGTGATTGATTTTTTAAGAAATTCATTCATTGAGTGATGTATTCATTGAGTGATTCATTCATTGAGGGATTTATTTATCGAGTGAGTCATTTATTGAATTATTCATTCATTGAGTGATCAATTCATTGAGGGATTAATTCATTGAGGGATTAATTCATTGAGGAATTCATTCATCGAGTGATTCATTCATTGGTATTGATTCATTTAGTCATTCATCCAATAATCGATTCATTCATTGAGTGATTCATTCATTAAGTGCTTCATTCATTGAGTGATTCATTCATTGAGTGATTCATTCGTTGAGTGATTCATTCATTGAGTGATTCATTCATTGAGTGATTCATTCATTGAGTGATTCAATCATTGAGTGAGTCAGCAATTGATTCATTCATTGAGTAATTCATGCATTTGAGAAGTTCGTTCAATTGAGTGATTCATTCAATGAGCGAGTTTTCAAGTGATTCATTTATTGATTGATTCATTCAACGAATTATTCGTACCATAAGTGATTCATTCATTGAGTGATTTACTTTATAAAAAACTCAGTCACTTTTCCTAAAGTCGTTTGTTCGTTTGAATCAATTATTTTTGTGTGTCAATTAGAGGGGCGGAAGCGCTACAAAGAGATATTCTCTGTTCATTGTTCTCAATATCTCGCTTTGCAACCTTAATGCCTCCAGCTGTCTTAACAGAGTTCTGCTCTATGTCATTACGTCCGAGCTGGTCATCAAAGCGCTTCCGGGGAGCGCCTATAGTAAGATCTTCTTCCTTTGATCTTGGTTTATCTGAATGCTAAATATAAATCTCCACACATAAATATGTACACACGAGAGAGAGATACATTTTTCTTATTCTTTATTTAGGAAAATCATATTTCAAAGTCTTTTGATAGTTCAGCGGGTTATTGTCTGAACTCATGTTCAATGACATGTCTCCTGCATACTGGTCACTAAAGTGGACCGCGAACAGACTTTTAGCCGTTTCTTTTGTTCAAACAAAGTGACTAAGAAATCGTTCGGATATTCATTTACTGCTGGGGGGGGGGGGGGGGGTATACTCATTTTTAGAGGAATTGTCCCGAAAGTCTGTCTGAAGATTTGTTACGAAACAAAATGAAATAATAGCTAATAGTGGTCCCTTGATTTCGAGGGTCCGGCTTTCGTGGAAGGGCTACACCACGGGTTTTTAAAAACTTTAATGGTAGAAATATTCCTCATTTTCCGGCGGACGTCCGATGTATATGAGCATTGTACAGAATTGAGGAAAAAAAAAGACTGAGTGCGTCATCAAAGAGCTGAAAGAGGTCAAAACATTTCCCTTCCTTTCTAGAGTGTAGTGTAACTGAGTTGTTAATTTTCTGCGTGTGTCCAGCGTGTCAGAGGGTCAAGTCCAGTGTTTGTGTGTGTGTTCCTAGTAGTTAGGCAATGTCTTGCTCGTCCACTGTCTACTGCAATCTTGTCGAATAAAGCCATGGTATTGGTAATCTAGTAGTTCGTATTCCATTAGAGATTCTCTGTAGAATTCGAATTTTCTTGTTATGTTACTCTACCTGAGTTGGGGGAGGGTTGAGTATTGTTATAATTGGTTATTGGGGGGAGCGGGTTTTAAAAAAGTGATTGCTGGGTTTACGTCATTTCCATACGTTTGGTATGACTCTGTGCTTGGAGAACGCGATTCTATTGGATTAGAATTCAGTACTGCCGGAGCGTCCAACATTTTCTTCTTTACAGAATGGTTCTATCTGGACCTCAACATTTCAGCCCACAGAAAATAACAAAGTGAATGTACGTTGGATTGATTACAACGTGTTGTAGCTTGCGATGACACACATACACATACTCGCACATGTCTAAAATTTTGTTTGACACACAAGACGATAAGGGATGCGCACCTATGCGCACCTTTGCGCACCTATGCAAACCTATGCGCACCTATATCCATTGAACTGTTGGACCGTTGGAGCACCACAAAAGATCTGCTGACCGTCTTTCTCCATTCTTCTTTTTGTCTATTGCCTTGGATAGAGCCTCTTTACGCATCCTCCTCAAGCTTGCTCTGTCTGCCTCTTCTTCTTTTTCCTGGTACTTTCACCTGAAGGAAGAACTTTGCAAGCGCTGAGGACCTTGTAATAAGGTCATAGAGTTTTAGTTTGAATTAAACCTCTCTTCCAGAGAGCTTTGACATCATTTGATTTATTTCGCGATGCTTACGTCCAGTTTTTGTTAACTGAGTATTTATCCTATCTTCTAATTATCTTATTCTACTTGTTAAGTAAATACATAAATAGTTAAACCAAAAAAAAAAACATGCAGAAACCACTACAAACTTTGATTCGTTCAAAATAATTAAATATTGAATTAGAATTTGAAATATATTTTTAGGGTTTTCATCGCTCGCTTTAGTTCCGCTACCTCCAGGCCCGGATTTACTTATAGGCAACAAAAGCTTTAGCTTAGGGCCCAAAAAAAGAAATATTAAGCACGACATATAATATCTGGACTTAGAAGGGACCCCCCGCCCCAAAACGAAGCAGGACGTTCTGGTGCAGCAATAAAAAACAACAAAACAAACAAAACTAAAAAACGCCAAAACGTCCCGTACGGCTCCTCAGTGACTTTTGAAGTCTAAATGTAGTACTGGCCATTGCTTTGTCATAGAGTGTAGAATACAATATTACAAGCATACATTACATTTTTTCTCAAATGATTTGAAATCAGAATGTTACACTTTGGTGGCACTGTGTACTGCAACATCATCTAGTGTAATGGGAGCTTTTCGATTTCATTTATTCCATTACACGCCTCTGTGTAATTGTCATCATGACACCTTGTATGGATTCTATTTGCATCAGAGCTAATGGACACAGCGAATGAATCCATTAGGGAGTGTGACAAAAGGCTGTTATTGTTATTTTAAATCTTTTTTTTTTTAATTTTCTATCAAGCTTTCTGTTAGGTGAATGTTACAGTTTTGAAATATCGGTATCTTACATCTGTCAGTCATGTAAAACAAGAATTGTATTTAATACAATGTAATTAGTAATAATAATTAATTTAATGTATGTAATGCTCTAGCAAATTACACTTCCCGCTGGTGTCTCCACCAATTAGACGAATATATAAATACAAGATTTAAAAATGTATGGAAATAGGTTTAAAACAAGTAATTATTTTCTGAAGGAATTTAAATATGTGGTTTAATCCTAACCCCCATTGAACATTGAAAGGGTGCGCAAAGATAAATAATGAGGGAAAAGGTCGATATAACTGGAAGATTTGAGTCTATGGAGAAAAAGTCTTTCTGGGGAACATAAAAGCACTGAGTGTTAATACTCGGTCGTTGGATCGTAGCAGGGCCGGCGTTAGCCATGTGAAAAATTAGGCAGCCGCCTGATTGGCAGGGGCCTTGAAAAAAACTCAAAATTATTTATAGAAACAATTGCGAAACAAGGATAAAATGTCAAACATAGCAGAACTCTAGGGCATAGTTAGCTCTAAGTCTCCACTATAATTTTGTTCCCGAATGTTTAGAAAATTGCATACCTAAGTGGGGTGGGAGGGGGGAGAATTTTAAGACCCCCCCCGGGCCCCCACCTGGGGGGGGGGGCCAAATGGATGTCCGAAATTTATTTGTAAATACATAAATTAATATATTTGATTGACAAATAGTGTTAACGAGTGATTCATTTACACTAATTAACTTTGAAGCTAAATTTACAGTATCGAGTATAACAGATCCAAAAGTTATTCTTATAGTGCTAGAATAGTCCATTATTCGGGTTTGGCATCTATAATTTCAGAAATAAACTTCACACTCGAGTTATTATCCCTCTATTCATCTTTCCTCAATCCAATGGAAACTCTCTTTTTATTTCCATCTAATCCTTTTGCTTTCGCACAAAACATAAACAACAAACAATAACGTAATATCATAAAATATTAGCACATCCTTTCTTTTGAAGTTATTATCACATCCTTCCTTTTAAAGTTCTTAAGAGTGATATCTACTAGGAACTTTAACAATTCGTCCACTTCTGGTTGTCATGACTGGCACAACAAGTTCTCCAGACGTTGGTCTATAACTGTCTGTTTCGTTTGTCCCAACAGTTTGCACTTCTTTGTCTTCATCGGTATCATAGTACCCAGAGATGTCTTCATCGAAACTCTTATTCAAAAAGCGTTGATTTCTTCTGTATGTTTTTCCATCGTTTGTCTTTATGATGTAAGATCTGGGTGCTGAATGTTTTTTATGACAACTGCTTTCTGCCATGTTTGACCTAGACGAACTCTCCGACAGACTAATCTTTAGGTAGTCTTGCTTTTGCATCGTATTTTACTTTGCTTTTCATCTGTCGTTCGTTGAGTAATGTCTCTGCATTTTCGGCTACCAATGGTTTCAATAGTTTGGGATAGTTGGAATGAGTCCCTGAGTCTTCTACTCGTCAGCAGTTGTGATGGTGAATACGGCAGTCCGCTTTTCGGAGTATTTCTATACTCGAGCATAACGAGATATGGATCTTTCCCACTTTTGTATGCTTTGAATACTTTTGCTTTCGCACAAAATATAAACAACCAACAATGACGTAATATCATGTAATATTAGCACAGAATCTTCTTCATGCAGTGGAAAAGTAAGAATTTTTTTGCCTATCTGGAATTCTGGTCAAAACTTCTGCGCCCAATTAATATAGTTCAGAAGAAACTACAAACGTCTGGACTGCATATGCGGGAAGCTGCTGAAGAAATCAGTACCCTTTCATGCTTTCTGCAAAATGATGAGAAACTGACAAAAACCCAATCCATCGAAAAATCAAAAGAAGGTAGTGAATACTATGGATTCCCTGTAATCAAAACAACCAGAAAAAAGAAAAGACTTGATGGGAAGTTAAGTTCTAATGTAGGACTGTCAATAGAACTGCTATTCAAACGTGTTGCGACAGAAGTGCTGGACAGACTTTATATGGAGATGAAGGGCAGATTTCAAAGGCTGGAAAGAAAATGATTACCTGTGGGTTTCTTCTTGAACCAAGACACCTGTTAGATGAAGACACGCTTATGACAAACTGTGCTACTTTTCCTGTTTGTATGATGAAATAAATGGCGAATCGCTTTTTCAATGATATCATTGATGCACGAGCACTTTTCATCAACAAACCAGTAATACAATCACCAATAGACATATTAGACAAACAGGCTTCAAATGGTAATTATGTGTGCTCAAACCTTGCAACCTCCTCCGAATACCGCTAACTCAAGCCACTTCCATTACGTCATGTGAGAAAGATCATTCTCAAAGCTCAAGTTCATCAAAAACTATCTTAGGAGCACAATGACGCAAGAAAGGCTTATCATGGCTATAAAGTCAGTGAAGTCACAAATACTATAAAGTATCGATGTAGCTCTTTCTCTCCCAAGCGACGATAATAGCGTCGGTCGTTTTTTTGTAAAAGCCGATTAAGCGACGATATTGTCGTCAGTGCAGTTAAACATCTTTGCTTCGTTCCTATTCTTGGTTAATAATTTTAAATGCTTACATTCTAAATCTACGTGATTTCCGCTTGCAGAAGAGTTCACTGTTTACTTCCTTCAACATGGTTTTATTATTACAGTAAGTCGTCTTTTTTGTTTGTTTGTTTATGTTTGGACATGGAGCCCGGCCCCATCTGGAGGTCGATCTACTAAAACTTGTAGATCTAAATTATATTCGGATCAACATGTAAAAGACCTTATTGATTCAGATAACAGTGATTTTGTTTTATCTGTTCATAGTGATAGTTTTAGTGTCAGTGTTGGATCTAGATCTAGATTTTAGATCTGAATTTGATAGTTCATGAGCTGATGAACCTGCCACGCCCCTTCGAAAAACTAGATGTATTAACACAAAGAATACATCTAGATCTAGGCCTGTTTCAACAAGTTTGAAAAATGCAGGGATGGGTATTTATTTTTTCTTTCCAGTAAGTCTAGATCTACTTCAGCCAATGTGGTATATAGAGGTGTTAACATGAGCATACTCAATTCTGAGTCAACTGAGCTTTACTCTACTAGATTCTGCAACTGTTGATAATCTTGTTGATGCAATAAACAGTTATACAGTCTACATAATAAAATTAAACACTCCAGCACCCAGGGCATCCATTTTTACAAAATGGAAACCAGTTTCTAACTATGAAATTGATAAATTTCTGGCCTCGACTACAATGATGGGTTTAGACTCGTCGTTACGTCCCGCACATCCATATGGATTAATTTAAATACCACAGTTAAAACATGGAAGTTGTTTTTTGTACAGACAAACATTATATAAATAGCAATGACTCACTTTTATTTGAAATATATCATGTACAGTGTAATTATTTTCTTACTGGAACCTAATGTTGCAAGCTGTTTTTTTCTCATAAATTTTCTATGGTGGTGACCTTGGATAATGTGCTCCAGTTTTGTACTCCATGAGTTTTTTTATTGTTTTAGTGGCTCTATTTTATGAAAATATGAATAAGGATTATAAAACAATAGCATTTAATTCAGTTTGGAATAGAAATGATCTTCTTATGTGACTTGGATTAAATTTTTTGTCGTCCATTGGTGAGTTTTCAGATTTTCATTTTTACTTTTCATAAAGCAAAAAAAAAAAAAAAAACACTTCAATTTATACACTTGATTTTATAGTATCTAAAAAGAGCATTTATTTTCTTTTAATTCAATATCAAAAACATTATTCTATGATTGTAAATAGAAAAAGTTATGTCATTAAAATTAGAACACGTTAGTGCACTACAATCGGATTAAATTAATAATTTCGTCCGATCGTGGAAAATAATTACGGAAATAAACGGGTAGCTGATGCTTGTCACAGACCGCTGTGAGCCCACACCCGTTTGTGTGTGTGTAGCAGAACACCTGGTCAGAGCCAAGGCTTTGTATCTCCAATGATGCATGTAGACGTAACCACTGAGGTTATGCGTCACTGATGATGCAAGGGGACGTAACCACTGTGTTGCTGTGTAGTCCACATGGGAGGGATTTTGCTCTTGAAACGAACGGACAGTCAGCGTGGGTTTTGTAGAGCGGACGGTCGCATTTCCCGCTTCTGCTTGTCTTCCTAAAATTGTACGAGAAACCTATAGTGAAATCTAACGTTCATAGTCATTTAGAGATCTTAGTTTAGTCGCCAGTTTTGTTGATGTACCTGTATGTAAACGTTTTATTTGGAAGATTCTATATTGTGTGTAAATAAAGTTATACGCCTACGTTTTTCTAACTATATTCAGGTGTTTAGTTTTATATCTTAATTATGTAGACAAACACCAAAATCGCGACAGAGCTAAAGCCACCAAAGTTCCAGCGTCAACACTTTGGCCTCCAGAATCACCCTAGACCACGACCAGTTAAAGCAGCACACTGCTAGCGTCTTGTGACAATGCTATAGATGTCTTTGCTGCACAGAATGCACGACGTGAAGCGATATCAATTGAGATTTGTCACATGTGCATTATTTAACTAATAAACAACAGTATTATTCATTAAAAGAGTCTTCATGATTTTTTGTTTTTAAGTTTACTGATATACTGAACCAATTTGATTTTGGGCTTATATATTTTTGCGTACAATATCTCATGTCGAATGTCAAAATGCAAGTGGCCTCCAAAGAGGTCAATCCCCCCCCCCCCCAGGCCCCCCCAATTCCTAGTTACGCCTCTGTTTTTAGATCTTCTTGTTAGATAACATATAGTCGAAGACCTTTGACGTTTTCTCTAGTCTTGTGATCATGAATCGTCAATGAAGCTCATTCGTGTTATCGGCGATTGGATTAAGCGAAATAATCGATGTATGATATTTCTACGGATACGTTTAAGAAGCTTACTAAACGCTTATTGAACGTGGCGAAATTGCGCTAAATAACCCTAACTTATTTGCATATTTAGATACAGTAAGGTTGTTGTTTTTTTTTTAGTTCATTAAGTATTTTTCGATATTATTTTTTTTTCTAGCTCATTTGGGGCCAGCCAATTCACTTCGTCTAGGGCATCTTATTACTTAAGGCCGGCCCTTATTGTTGCTTTAAACTGTAAGTACAACGAAACCGATTTTGGTGTGTGCTATATATCTATCTATATTCTAGATCTTCTTTATATATAATTATCTTCTTCCCTAAACAGGTCAAACAAGAAGTAAAGGAAAGATCACTCTCTTATTTCTGCGGATAGTCACCCTGCGAAAAAAAAAACAAGAGGGGGAAGGGGGGAAAACACGTTTTCACAGCTCGCTACGGATGGCTGCGTGCTGGACTGTCAAACCCTGCCCGCTCCCATCCCATGCGGGAAGTTTGGTCTAGGAAGTAAACTATCTGTCATTTCTGAAGGAATGTCCGAAACATATAAAACATTTTACAAACACTAAATAGCAGGGCCGGACTTAAGCATTGTGGGGCCCTATTCGAAACGGATTTCGCGGGGCCAAGTTTGGGTAGGGAAGCGGACAATAAGTCAAATTTAAGAGTTTGTATTAGAAAATAAATTCGTCTATGCATTTTATTCATTCTTTACTACGTACAGAATTACTTTACGAGCCTTGCACGTAGCAAAGTCATACATAATATCATAATAATTCTCAATAGCAAGAATTACCAAATGTTTCAATCCATCTTTGAGAATTGTTGACCTCAAATAATTCTTCATTAGTTTGAGGCGCGAGAAGCCTCTTTCATCAGATTACACAATTACGGCTGATGCATAATGCCGCGCGTAAGATTGACGTTTTCCATATTGAATGACAACCCAAAGTGACAATTTATGTGTATATATTTCGTATATTTTAAGGACTTTTCGTATATTTTGCGATTTCGGCAGATTTCCAGGAGCTCCTGGTAAATCAACAGGAGGGTGCGGGAAATCTGTTTTAAATTATAAAATGGTTAAATTTAATAATTTATACACCTTGAATTAGAGCGAATCCTATGAAAGTGCGGGGCCCACTGCGGTCGCATAGGTTGATGAGGCCTAAGGCCGGCCCTCCAAAATAGCGGCATATGCTACGCCGACGGTCGACTAGTTTGTTTTAATTGAATACATTTAAATAACTTAAACAGACTTGTTTTGTGAACAAAAGCTCAATATAACTTTTATTAAACATCCACGAACTCAAGATGAGTTAAAGGTCTAACAGTAAAAAGTAAAATGAAATTATCCCTCCCATCCCAGTGGCGCTTCAAATATTTGTTGACGTAATGTCGTGTAAACATCTTTAAACTGCCTCTCAACTCTTTGTAATTGGATGCAATAATAACATTGTACGCTTTGAGATTTGAACCCGGACAACGCGTAATCAATATTGTCTCCAGCCATACGTCAACAATTAGAAAAGGGAGGTAACTCAAGGTTGTTGGCACGAGAGGAATACATGTAATTATAAATGCCCTTCTTACTGGAACAGAAAGAGAAAGTAAATTTAAAGGCATCATTGGCTAAGAAACAATCAAGGAGAACGCATTCTACACCCACTTGGCGAGTCAGAGGATTCTCACACTTCAGAGCTCCTTGAACTCTAGAGAACGTGCGTCGATAATAAATAATTGTACAAAGTTTCAACTTGGCCTGAGAATAAGAACTAGGCGGAGAGTATGTTCACAGGACTGCACAAGACAGGCATGTATAGCTCGTGTTGAAAATTGAAACAAGAAATAGAAAATAAATACTTTTTTTTAAAGATCTAAGCTTATATTAAGCGTAGATGTATCAATTAGTTTGGATCAGTCAATTTGCAATAGATCTAGACTAACAATAGTAGATCTGTGTGATTAGAAATATTTGTACCAATTGTTTGTTTTAGCTCTATTTCATGGTTTTAGCTCTCTCAATACGCCATGATTCTATCACTTGTCTGAAAGAGTGGGTATAGGGGTTGGGGAGAAAGAGAGGGGAATTTGTATGAAGTTACAGTGATTGCTTTTTATATAAGTAACAAACAAAAAATTGAACGACCTGAATTCGAACTTGATGGCTCAAGCCTTTGCAAACTACCATTCTTATCACTGGTACAGTGAATCGCTTATGAAATAAGAAAGTTTTATACTCATCTATTGTTAGTTTTAAATTTTGAAGCGGCGACCTATTTATCTTTACAAAATTATACCACCACATCAGCCAAATGCATTTTTTTTCATTTGTGCGATACCAAATAAAATAATTAGTTACCAAAATGTTATTAGGGTTAGATTTATTTTATGATTCTTGTTTAGTCAAGTAAAATCAATAATTATGTAAAATGTCAGCTTGATCCCAGATTGTGTGTGGAAGAAATACCGGGTACAAACGTTTTACTCAACAGACAGACATTATGAGTTGGTTTCACAACTACAAGATTAACGCCGTTTCAACTTTTTTTTGTGTGTCAAAAAAAATAGACTTTATCAAATACCATTCACTTCTACGCGAACTACTGATGGCTGTCAATTTGTGAGAATCCATAGCTAAAGAGGGGTCAGAGGGAATGAGTGAGTGTCATTATCCTTACATATAAACTGTATGCTATAAGATATAGCTCTTACGCGCACGAGACGGTCTGTTAAATGTTTGTGTAGGTATGTATTGTAAATGTGTGTGTTTGTGTAAGTGTGTGTGGCAGAGAGAGAGAGAGAGAGATTATAAATGATCAATCATGTCCAGTGATGAGAATTTGTCAGGTGTAGTGATAGGACCATGCAACCTGTGGTCTACTTTACTCCGGTAATATTACATTTCCAGTCAGATTGCATAATTAGAATGTCTAGTGATTCGTAACGAGCTGGTGTACAGGTTGAAACCAATCAAACCAGTAGATGTAGGATTAAATGGTTTCTGGAATGTCTACTTTGGTAAGTTATTTCTATTCCTCTTCATCTGGCCCAGGACTTTTCGTCGTAAGGGTCATGTGACTGTTTGGGTAACCAATTACAGCCAATTTTTACTAAACGGAATATCATAACATTGTCTTGTTAGTTCTCTCCCACGCTGTGCAGCCATCTTTTCTTTCGACAACCCTTTCTTTGTGTTGCATTACACTGTACCTTGAAGGATGACATTTGGCATTGAGTCATGGGTTTAAAACGCAACAAGCGCTTTCTATAAATATGAAAATAAATATTAAGATAGCAACTTCTCACATTCCCAGTATTTAGCGGAACACTTCGCACATTCCGAGTATTTAGTGGAACACTTCTCACATTCCGAGTATTTAGAGGAACACTTCGCACATTTCGAGTATTTAGCGGAACACTTCGCACATTCCCAGTATTTAGTGGAACACTTCGCACATTCCGAGTATTTAGTGGAACACTTCTCACATTCCCAGTATTTAGCAGAACACTTCGCACATTCCGAGTACTTAGAGGAACACTTCGCACATTCCGAGTATTTAGAGGAACACTTCTCACATTCCCAGTATTTAGCGGAACACTTCGCACATTCCGAGTATTTAGTGGAACACTTTTCACATTCCGAGTATTTAGCGGAACACTTCTCACAAAAGAGTACTTAGAGGAACACTTCGCACATTCCGAGTATTTAGCGGAAAACTTCTCACATTCCGAGTATTTAGCGGAACACTTCACACATTCCGAGTATTTAGAGGAACACTTCGCACATTCCGAGTATTTAGTGGAACACTTCTCACATTCCCAGTATGTAGCGGAACACTTCGCACATTCCGAGTAGTTAGTGGAACACATCGCACATTCCCAGTATTTAGTGGAACACTTCACACATTCCCAGTATTTAGTGGAACAATTCGCACATTCCGAGTATTTAGTGGAACACTTCTCACATTCCCAGTATTTAGCAGAATACTTCGCACATTCCGAGTACTTAGAAGAACACTTCGCACATTCCGAGTATTTAGTGGAACACTTCTCACATTCCCAGTATTTAGCGGAACACTTCGCACATTCCGAGTATTTAGTGGAACACTTCTCACATTCCGAGTATTTAGCGGAACACTTCACACATTCCGAGTACTTAGAGGAACACTTCTCACATTCCAAGTATTTAGTGGAACACTTCTCACATTCCCAGTATTTAGTGGAACACTTCGCACATTCCGAGTATTTAGTGGAACACTTCTCACATTCCCAGTATTTAGCAGAACACTTCGCACATTCCGATTACTTAGAAGAACACTTCGCACATTCCGAGTATTTAGTGGAACACTTCTCACATTCCCAGTATTTAGCGGAACACTTCGCACATTCCGAGTACTTAGAGGAACACTTCGCACATTCCGAGTATTTAGTGGAACACTTCTCACATTCCCAGTATTTAGCGGAACACTTCGCACATTCCGAGTATTTAGTGGAACACTTCTCACATTCCGAGTATTTAATGGAACACTTCGCACATTTCGAGTATTTAGCTGAACAATTCGCACATTCCGAGTATTTAGAGGAACACTTCAAACATTCCCAGTATTTAGTGGAACACTTCGCACATTCCGAGTATTTAGTGGAACACTTCTCACATTCCGAGTATTTAGCGGAACACTTCGCACATTCCGAGTATTTAGAGGAACACTTCGCACATTTCGAGTATTTAGCGGAACACTTCGCACATTCCCAGTATTTAGCGGAATACTTCGCACATTCTAAGTGTTTAGAGGAACACTTCGCACATTCCGAGTATTTAATGGAACACTTCTCACATTCCGAGTATTTAGCGGAACACTTCGCACATTTCGAGTATTTAGTGGAACACTTTTCACATTCCGAGTATTTAGAGAAACACTTCGCACATTTCGAGTATTTAGCGGAACACTTCGCATATTCCGAGTATTTAGCGGAACACTTCGCACATTTCGAGTATTTAGTGGAACACTTTGCATATTCCGAGTATTTAGAGGAACACTTCGCACATTTCGAGTATTTAGCGAAACACTTCGCACATTCCGAGTATTTAGCGAAACACTTTGCATATTCCGAGTATTTAGCGGAATACTTCGCACATTCCGAGTAGTTTTCGGAACTCTTCGCACATTTCGAGTATTTAGCGGAACACTTCGCACATTTCGAGTATTTAGCGGAACACTTTTCACATTCCGAGTATTTAGAGGAACACTTCGCAAATTTCGAGTATTTAGCGGAACACTCCGCACATTTCGAGTATTTAGCGGAACACTTCGCACATTTCGAGTATTTAGCGGAACACTTCGCACATTCCGAGTATTTAGCGAAACACTTCGCACATTCCGAGTATTTAGTGGAACACTTCTCACATTCCGAGTATTTAGCGGAACACTTCGCACATTCCGAGTATTTAGAGGAACACTTCGCACATTTCGAGTATTTAGCGGAACACTTCGCACATTCCCAGTATTTAGCGGAATACTTCGCACATTCTAAGTGTTTAGAGGAACACTTCGCACATTCCGAGTATTTAATGGAACACTTCTCACATTCCGAGTATTTAGCGGAACACTTCGCACATTTCGAGTATTTAGTGGAACACTTTTCACATTCCGAGTATTTAGAGAAACACTTCGCACATTTCGAGTATTTAGCGGAACACTTCGCATATTCCGAGTATTTAGCGGAACACTTCGCACATTTCGAGTATTTAGTGGAACACTTTGCATATTCCGAGTATTTAGAGGAACACTTCGCACATTTCGAGTATTTAGCGAAACACTTCGCACATTCCGAGTATTTAGCGAAACACTTTGCATATTCCGAGTATTTAGCGGAATACTTCGCACATTCCGAGTAGTTATCGGAACTCTTCGCACATTTCGAGTATTTAGCGGAACACTTCGCACATTTCGAGTATTTAGCGGAACACTTTTCACATTCCGAGTATTTAGAGGAACACTTCGAACATTTCGAGTATTTAGCGGAACACTTCGCACATTTCGAGTATTTAGCGGAACACTTCGCACATTTCGAGTATTTAGCGGAACACTTCGCACATTCCGAGTATTTAGCGAAACACTTCGCATATTCCGAGTATTTAGCGGAACACTTTTCACATTCCGAGTATTTAGAGGAACACTTCGCACATTTCGAGTATTTAGTGGAACACTTTTCACATTCCGAGTATTTAGAGGAACACATCGCACATTTCGAGTATTTAGCGAAACACTTCGCATATTCCGAGTATTTAGCGGAACACTTCGCACATTTCGAGTATTTAGTGGAACACTTTTCACATTCCGAGTATTTAGAGGAACACTTCGCACATTTCGAGTATTTAGCGGAACACTTCGCACATTTCGAGTATTTAGCGGAACACTTCGCACATTCCGAGTATTTAGCGAAACACTTCGCATATTCCGAGTATTTAGCGGAACACTTCGCACATTTCGAGTATTTAGTGGAACACTTTTCACATTCCGAGTATTTAGAAGAACACTTCGCACATTTCGAGTATTTAGCGGAACACTTCGCACATTCCGAGTATTTAGCGAAACACTTTGCATATTCCGAGTATTTAGCGGAATACTTCGCACATTCCGAGTAGTTATCGGAACTCTTCGCACATTTCGAGTATTTAGCGGAACACTTCGCACATTTCGAGTATTTAGCGTAACACTTTTCACATTCCGAGTATTTATAGGAACACTTCGCACATTTCGAGTATTTAGCGGAACACTTCGCACATTTCGAGTATTTAGCGGAACACTTCGCACATTCCGAGTATTTAGCGAAACACTTCGCATATTTCGAGTATTTAGCGGAACACTTTTCACATTCCGAGTATTTAGAGGAACACTTCGCACATTTCGAGTATTTAGCGAAACACTTCGCATATTCCGAGTATTTAGCGGAACACTTCGCACATTTCGAGTATTTAGTGGAACACTTTTCACATTCCGAGTATTTAGAGGAACACTTCGCACATTTCGAGTATTTAGCGGAAAACACTTCGCATATTCCGAGTATTTAGCGGAACACTTCGCACATTTCGAGTATTTAGTGGAACACTTTTCACATTCCGAGTATTTAGAAGAACACTTCGCACATTTCGAGTATTTAGCGGAACACTTCGCACATTCCCAGTATTTAGTGGAACACTTCGCACATTCCGAGTATTTAGTGGAACACTTCTCACATTCCCAGTATTTAGCAGAACACTTCGCACATTCCGAGTATTTAGTGGAACACTTCTCACATTCCGAGTATTTAGAGGAACACTTGGCACATTTCGAGTATTTAGCGGAACACTTCGCACATTCCCAGTATTTAGTGGAACACTTCGCACATTCCGAGTATTTAGGGGAACACTTCTCACATTCCCAGTATTTAGCAGAACACTTCGCACATTCCGAGTACTTAGAGGAACACTTCGCACATTCCGAGTATTTAGAGGAACACTTCTCACATTCCCAGTATTTAGCGGAACACTTCGCACATTCCGAGTATTTAGTGGAACACTTTTCACATTCCGAGTATTTAGCGGAACACTTCACACAAAAGAGTACTTAGAGGAACACTTCGCACATTCCGAGTATTTAGCGGAACACTTCTCACATTCCGAGTATTTAGCGGAACACTTCACACAAAAGAGTACTTAGAGGAACACTTCGCACATTCCGAGTATTTAGCGGAACACTTCTCACATTCCGAGTATTTAGCGGAACACTTCACACATTCCGAGTATTTAGAGGAACACTTCGCACATTCCGAGTATTTAGTGGAACACTTCTCACATTCCCAGTATGTAGCGGAACACTTCGCACATTCCGAGTATTTAGTGGAACACATCGCACATTCCCAGTATTTAGTGGAACACTTCACACATTCCCAGTATTTAGTGGAACACTTCGCACATTCCGAGTATTTAGTGGAACACTTCTCACATTCCGAGTATTTAGCGGAACACTTCACACATTCCGAGTACTTAGAGGAACACTTCTCACATTCCAAGTATTTAGTGGAACACTTCTCACATTCCCAGTATTTAGTGGAACACTTCGCACATTCCGAGTATTTAGTGGAACACTTCTCACATTCCCAGTATTTAGCAGAACACTTCGCACATTCCGATTACTTAGAAGAACACTTCGCACATTCCGAGTATTTAGTGGAACACTTCTCACATTCCCAGTATTTAGCGGAACACTTCGCACATTCCGAGTACTTAGAGGAACACTTCGCACATTCCGAGTATTTAGTGGAACACTTCTCACATTCCCAGTATTTAAAGGAACACTTCGCACATTCCGAGTATTTAGTGGAACACTTCTCACATTCCAAGTATTTAGCGAAACACTTCGCACATTCCGAGTATTTAGAGGAACACTTCGCACATTCCGAGTATTTAGAGGAACACTTTACACATTCCCAGTATTTAGTGGAACACTTCGCACATTCCGAGTATTTAGTGGAACACTTCTCACATTCCGAGTATTTAGCGGAACACTTCGCACATTCCGAGTATTTAGAGGAACACTTCGCACATTTCGAGTATTTAGCGGAACACTTAGCACATTCCCAGTATTTAGCGGAATACTTCGCACATTCTGAGTGTTTAGAGGAACACTTCGCACATTCCGAGTATTTAATGGAACACTTCTCACATTCCGAGTATTTAGCGGAACACTTCGCACATTTCGAGTATTTAGTGGAACACTTTTCACATTCCGAGTATTAAGAGAAACACTTCGCACATTTCGAAAATTTAGCGGAACACTTCGCATATTCCGAGTATTCAGCGGAACACTTCGCACATTTCGAGTATTTAGTGGAACACTTCTCACATTTTCAGTATTTAGCGGAACACTTCGCACATTCCGAGTATTTAGTGGAACACTTCTCACATTCCGAGTATTTAGAGGAACACTTCGCACATTTCGAGTATTTAGCGGAACACTTCGCACATTCCGAGTATTTAGAGGAACACTTCACACATTCCCAGTATTTAGTGGAACACTTCGCACATTCCGAGTATTTAGTGGAACACTTCTCACATTCCGAGTATTTAGCGGAACACTTCGCACATTCCGAGTATTTAGAGGAACACTTCGCACATTTCGAGTATTTAGCGGAACACTTCGCACATTCCCAGTATTTAGCGGAATACTTCGCACATTCTGAGTGTTTAGAGGAACACTTCGCACATTCCGAGTATTTAATGGAACACTTCTCACATTCCGAGTATTTAGCAGAACACTTCGCACATTTCGAGTATTTAGTGGAACACTTTTCACATTCCGAGTATTAAGAGAAACACTTCGCACATTTCGAGTATTTAGCGGAACACTTCGCATATTCCGAGTATTCAGCGGAACACTTCGCACATTTCGAGTATTTAGTGGAACACTTTTCACATTCCGAGTATTTAGAGGAACACTTCGCACATTTCAAGTATTTAGGGGAACACTTCGCACATTCCGAGTATTTAGCGAAACACTTTGCATATTCCGAGTATTTAGCGGAATACTTCGCACATTCCGAGTAGTTATCGGAACTCTTCGCACATTTCGAGTATTTAGCGGAACACTTCGCACATTTCGAGTATTTAGCGGAACACTTTTCACATTCCCAGTATTTAGAGGAACACTTCGCACATTTCGAGTATTTAGCGGAACACTTCGCACATTTCGAGTATTTAGCGGAACACTTTTCACATTCCGAGTATTTAGAGGAACACTTCGCACATTTCGAGTATTTAGCGGAACACTTCGCACATTTCGAGTATTTAGCGGAACACTTCGCACATTCCGAGTATTTAGCGAAACACTTCGCATATTCCGAGTATTTAGCGGAACACTTCGCACATTTCGAGTATTTAGTGGAACACTTTTCACATTCCGAGTATTTAGAGGAACACTTCGCACATTTCGAGTATTTAGCGGAAAACACTTCGCATATTCCGAGTATTTAGCGGAACAATTCGCACATTTCGAGTATTTAGTGGAACACTTTTCACATTCCGAGTATTTAGAAGAACACTTCGCACATTTCGAGTATTTAGCGGAACACTTCGCACATTCCCAGTATTTAGTGGAACACTTCGCACATTCCGAGTATTTAGTGGAACACTTCTCACATTCCCAGTATTTAGCAGAACACTTCGCACATTCCGAGTATTTAGTGGAACACTTCTCACATTCCGAGTATTTAGAGGAACACTTGGCACATTTCGAGTATTTAGCGGAACACTTCGCACATTCCCAGTATTTAGTGGAACACTTCGCACATTCCGAGTATTTAGGGGAACACTTCTCACATTCCCAGTATTTAGCAGAACACTTCGCACATTCCGAGTACTTAGAGGAACACTTCGCACATTCCGAGTATTTAGTGGAACACTTCGCACATTTCGAGTATTTAGAGGAACACTTCGCACAAAAGAGTACTTAGAGGAACACTTCGCACATTCCGAGTATTTAGCGGAACACTTCTCACATTCCGAGTATTTAGCGGAACACTTCACTCAAAAGAGTACTTAGAGGAACACTTCGCACATTTCGAGTATTTAGCGGAACACTTCGCACATTCCGAGTATTTAGAGGAACACTTCACACATTCCCAGTATTTAGTGGAACACTTCGCACATTCCGAGTATTTAGTGGAACACTTCTCACATTCCGAGTATTTAGCGGAACACTTCGCACATTCCGAGTATTTAGAGGAACACTTCGCACATTTCGAGTATTTAGCGGAACACTTCGCACATTCCCAGTATTTAGCGGAATACTTCGCACATTCTGAGTGTTTAGAGGAACACTTCGCACATTCTGAGTATTTAATGGAACACTTCTCACATTCCGAGTATTTAGCAGAACACTTCGCACATTTCGAGTATTTAGTGGAACACTTTTCACATTCCGAGTATTAAGAGAAACACTTCGCACATTTCGAGTATTTAGCGGAACACTTCGCATATTCCGAGTATTCAGCGGAACACTTCGCACATTTCGAGTATTTAGTGGAACACTTTTCACATTCCGAGTATTTAGAGGAACACTTCGCACATTTCAAGTATTTAGGGGAACACTTCGCACATTCCGAGTATTTAGCGAAACACTTTGCATATTCCGAGTATTTAGCATAATACTTCGCACATTCCGAGTAGTTATCGGAACTCTTCGCACATTTCGAGTATTTAGCGGAACACTTCGCACATTTCGAGTATTTAGCGGAACACTTTTCACATTCCCAGTATTTAGAGGAACACTTCGCACATTTCGAGTATTTAGCGGAACACTTCGCACATTTCGAGTATTTAGCGGAACACTTTTCACATTCCGAGTATTTAGAGGAACACTTCGCACATTTCGAGTATTTAGCGGAACACTTCGCACATTTCGAGTATTTAGCGGAACACTTCGCACATTCCGAGTATTTAGCGAAACACTTCGCATATTCCGAGTATTTAGCGGAACACTTTTCACATTCCGAGTATTTAGAGGAACACTTCGCACATTTCGAGTATTTAGTGGAACACTTTTCACATTCCGAGAATTTAGAGGAACACTTCGCACATTTCGAGTATTTAGCGGAACACTTCGCACATTTCGAGTATTTAGCGGAACACTTCGCACATTCCGAGTATTTAGCGAAACACTTCGCATATTCCGAGTATTTAGCGGAACACTTCGCACATTTCGAGTATTTAGTGGAACACTTTTCACATTCCGAGTATTTAGAGGAACACTTCGCACATTTCGAGTATTTAGCGGAAAACACTTCGCATATTCCGAGTATTTAGCGGAACAATTCGCACATTTCGAGTATTTAGTGGAACACTTTTCACATACCGAGTATTTAGAAGAACACTTCGCACATTTCGAGTATTTAGCGGAACACTTCGCACATTCCCAGTATTTAGTGGAACACTTCGCACATTCCGAGTATTTAGTGGAACACTTCTCACATTCCCAGTATTTAGCAGAACACTTCGCACATTCCGAGTATTTAGTGGAACACTTCTCACATTCCGAGTATTTAGAGGAACACTTGGCACATTTCGAGTATTTAGCGGAACACTTCGCACATTCCCAGTATTTAGTGGAACACTTCGCACATTCCGAGTATTTAGGGGAACACTTCTCACATTCCCAGTATTTAGCAGAACACTTCGCACATTCCGAGTACTTAGAGGAACACTTCGCACATTCCGAGTATTTAGTGGAACACTTCGCACATTTCGAGTATTTAGAGGAACACTTCGCACAAAAGAGTACTTAGAGGAACACTTCGCACATTCCGAGTATTTAGCGGAACACTTCTCACATTCCGAGTATTTAGCGGAACACTTCACTCAAAAGAGTACTTAGAGGAACACTTCGCACATTCCGAGTATTTAGAGGAACACTTCGCACATTCCGAGTATTTAGTGGAACACTTCTCACATTCCCAGTATGTAGCGGAACACTTCGCACATTCCGAGTATTTAGTGGAACACTTCGCACATTTCGAGTATTTAGCGGAACACTTCGCACATTTCGAGTATTTAGCGGAACATTTCGCACATTTCGAGTATTTAGCGGAACACTTTTCACATTCCGAGTATTTAGAGGAACACTTCGCACATTTCGAGTATTTAGCGGAACACTTCGCACATTTCGAGTATTTAGCGGAACACTTCGCACATTCCGAGTATTTAGCGAAACACTTCGCATATTCCGAGTATTTAGCGGAACACTTTTCACATTCCGAGTATTTAGAGGAACACTTTTCACATTCCGAGTATTTAGAAGAACACTTCGCACATTTCGAGTATTTAGCGGAACACTTCGCACATTCCGAGTATTTAGCGAAACACTTTGCATATTCCGAGTATTTAACGGAAAACTTCGCACATTCCGAGTAGTTATCGGAACACTTCGCACATTTCGAGTATTTAGCGTAACACTTTTCACATTCCGAGTATTTAGAGGAACACTTTTCACATTTCGAGTATTTAGCGGAATACTTCGCACATTCCGAGTAGTTATCGGAACTCTTCGCACATTTCGAGTATTTAGCGGAACACTTCGCACATTCCGAGTATTTAGCGAAACACTTCGCATATTCCGAGTATTTAGCGGAACACTTTTCACATTCCGAGTATTTAGAGGAACACTTCGCACATTTCGAGTATTTAGTGGAACACTTTTCACATTCCGAGTATTTAGAGGAACACTTCGCACATTTCGAGTATTTAGCGGAACACTTCGCACATTTCGAGTATTTAGCGGAACACTTCGCACATTCCGAGTATTTAGCGAAACACTTCGCATATTCCGAGTATTTAGCGGAACACTTCGCACATTTCGAGTATTTAGTGGAACACTTTTCACATTCCGAGTATTTAGAAGAACACTTCGCACATTTCGAGTATTTAGCGGAACACTTCGCACATTCCGAGTATTTAGCGAAACACTTTGCATATTCCGAGTATTTATCGGAATACTTCGCACATTCCGAGTAGTTATCGGAACTCTTCGCACATTTCGAGTATTTAGCGGAACACTTCGCACATTTCGAGTATTTAGCGTAACACTTTTCACATTCCGAGTATTTAGAGGAACACTTCGCACATTTCGAGTATTTAGCGGAATACTTCGCACATTCCGAGTAGTTATCGGAACTCTTCGCACATTTCGAGTATTTAGCGGAACACTTCGCACATTTCGAGTATTTAGCGTAACACTTTTCACATTCCGAGTATTTAGAGGAACACTTCGCACATTTCGAGTATTTAGTGGAACACTTTTCACATTCCGAGTATTTAGAGGAACACTTCGCACATTTCGAGTATTTAGCGGAACACTTCGCACATTTCGAGTATTTAGCGGAACACTTCGCACATTCCGAGTATTTAGCGAAACACTTCGCATATTCCGATTATTTAGCGGAACACTTCGCACATTTCGAGTATTTAGTGGAACACTTTTCACATTCCGAGTATTTAGAAGAACACTTCGCACATTTCGAGTATTTAGCGGAATACTTCGCACATTCCGAGTAGTTATCGGAACTCTTCGCACATTTCGAGTATTTAGCGAAACACTTCGCACATTTCGAGTATTTAGCGGAACACTTCGCACATTCCGAGTATTTAGCGAAACACTTCGCATATTCCGAGTATTTAGCGGAACACTTCGCACATTTCGAGTATTTAGTGGAACACTTTTCACATTCCGAGTATTTAGAAGAACACTTCGCACATTTCGAGTATTTAGCGGAACACTTCGCACATTCCGAGTATTTAGCGAAACACTTTGCATATTCCGAGTATTTAGCGGAATACTTCGCACATTCCGAGTAGTTATCGGAACTCTTTGCACATTTCGAGTATTTAGCGGAACACTTCGCACATTTCGAGTATTTAGCGTAACACTTTTCACATTCCGAGTATTTAGAGGAACACTTCGCACATTTCGAGTATTTAGCGGAATACTTCGCACATTCCGAGTAGTTATCGGAACTCTTCGCACATTTCGAGTATTTAGCGGAACACTTCGCACATTTCGAGTATTTAGCGTAACACTTTTCACATTCCGAGTATTTAGAGGAACACTTCGCACATTTCGAGTATTTAGTGGAACACTTTTCACATTCCGAGTATTTAGAGGAACACTTCGCACATTTCGAGTATTTAGCGGAAAACACTTCGCATATTCCGAGTATTTAGCGGAACACTTCGCACATTTCGAGTATTTAGTGGAACACTTTTCACATTCCGAGTATTTAGAAGAACACTTCGCACATTCCCAGTATTTAGTGGGACACTTCGCACATTCCGAGTATTTAGTGGAACACTTCTCACATTCCCAGTATTTAGCAGAACACTTCGCACATTCCGAGTATTTAGCGAAACACTTCGCATATTCCGAGTATTTAGCGGAACACTTCGCACATTTCGAGTATTTAGTGGAACACTTTTCACATTCCGAGTATTTAGAAGAACACTTCGCACATTTCGAGTATTTAGCGGAACACTTCGCACATTCCGAGTATTTAGCGAAACACTTTGCATATTCCGAGTATTTAGCGGAATACTTCGCACATTCCGAGTAGTTATCGGAACTCTTCGCACATTTCGAGTATTTAGCGGAACACTTCGCACATTTCGAGTATTTAGCGTAACACTTTTCACATTCCGAGTATTTAGAGGAACACTTCGCACATTTCGAGTATTTAGCGGAATACTTCGCACATTCCGAGTAGTTATCGGAACTCTTCGCACATTTCGAGTATTTAGCGGAACACTTCGCACATTTCGAGTATTTAGCGTAACACTTTTCACATTCCGAGTATTTAGAGGAACACTTCGCACATTTCGAGTATTTAGTGGAACACTTTTCACATTCCGAGTATTTAGAGGAACACTTCGCACATTTCGAGTATTTAGCGGAAAACACTTCGCATATTCCGAGTATTTAGCGGAACACTTCGCACATTTCGAGTATTTAGTGGAACACTTTTCACATTCCGAGTATTTAGAAGAACACTTCGCACATTCCCAGTATTTAGTGGGACACTTCGCACATTCCGAGTATTTAGTGGAACACTTCTCACATTCCCAGTATTTAGTAGAACACTTCGCACATTCCGAGTATTTAGTGGAACACTTCTCACATTCCGAGTATTTAGAGGAACACTTGGCACATTTCGAGTATTTAGCGGAACACTTCGCACATTCCCAGTATTTAGTGGAACACTTTGCACATTCCGAGTATTTAGGGGAACACTTCTCACATTCCCAGTATTTAGCAGAACACTTCGCACATTCCGAGTATTTAGTGGAACACTTCTCACATTCCGAGTATTTAGAGGAACACTTGGCACATTTCGAGTATTTAGCGGAACACTTCGCACATTCCCAGTATTTAGTGGAACACTTCGCACATTCCGAGTATTTAGGGGATCACTTCTCACATTCCCAGTATTTAGCAGAACACTTCGCACATTCCGAGTACTTAGAGGAACACTTCGCACATTCCGAGTATTTAGAGGAACACTTCTCACATTCCCAGTATTTAGCGGAACACTTCGCACATTCCGAGTATTTAGCGGAACACTTCACACAAAAGAGTACTTAGAGGAACACTTCGCACATTCCGAGTATTTAGCGGAACACTTCTCACATTCCGAGTATTTAGAGGAACACTTCGCACATTCCGAGTATTTAGTGGAACACTTCTCACATTCCCAGTATGTAGCGGAACACTTCGCACATTCCGAGTATTTAGTGGAACACATCGCACATTCCCAGTATTTAGTGGAACACTTCACACATTCCCAGTATTTAGTGGAACACTTCGCACATTCCGAGTATTTAGTGGAACACTTCTCACATTCCCAGTATTTAGCAGAACACTTCGCACATTCCGAGTACTTAGAAGAACACTTCGCACATTCCGAGTATTTAGTGGAACACTTCTCACATTCCCAGTATTTAGCGGAACACTTCGCACATTCCGAGTATTTAGTGGAACACTTCTCACATTCCGAGTATTTAGCGGAACACTTCACACATTCCGAGTACTTAGAGGAACACTTCTCACATTCCAAGTATTTAGTGGAACACTTCTCACATTCCCAGTATTTAGTGGAACACTTCACACATTCCGAGTATTTAGTGGAACACTTCTCACATTCCCAGTATTTAGCAGAACACTTCGCACATTCCGATTACTTAGAAGAACACTTCGCACATTCCGAGTATTTAGTGGAACACTTCTCACATTCCCAGTATTTAGCGGAACACTTCGCACATTCCGAGTACTTAGAGGAACACTTCGCACATTCCGAGTATTTAGTGGAACACTTCTCACATTCCCAGTATTTAGCGGAACACTTCGCACATTCCGAGTATTTAGTGGAACACTTCTCACATTCCAAGTATTTAGCGAAACACTTCGCACATTCCGAGTATTTAGAGGAACACTTCGCACATTCCGAGTATTTAGAGGAACACTTCACACATTCCCAGTATTTAGTGGAACACTTCGCACATTCCGAGTATTTAGCGAAACACTTTGCATATTCCGAGTATTTAGCGGAATACTTCGCACATTCCGAGTAGTTATCGGAACTCTTCGCACATTTCGAGTATTTAGCGGAACACTTCGCACATTTCGAGTATTTAGCGTAACACTTTTCACATTCCGAGTATTTAGAGGAACACTTCGCACATTTCGAGTATTTAGCGGAACACTTCGCACATTTCGAGTATTTAGCGGAACACTTCGCACATTCCGAGTATTTAGCGAAACACTTCGCATATTCCGAGTATTTAGCGGAACACTTCGCACATTTCGAGTATTTAGTGGAACACTTTTCACATTCCGAGTATTTAGAAGAACACTTCGCACATTCCCAGTATTTAGTGGGACACTTCGCACATTCCGAGTATTTAGTGGAACACTTCTCACATTCCCAGTATTTAGCAGAACACTTCGCACATTCCGAGTATTTAGTGGAACACTTCTCACATTCCGAGTATTTAGAGGAACACTTGGCACATTTCGAGTATTTGGCGGAACACTTCGCACATTCCCAGTATTTAGTGGAACACTTCGCACATTCCGAGTATTTAGGGGAACACTTCTCACATTCCCAGTATTTAGCAGAACACTTCGCACATTCCGAGTACTTAGAAGAACACTTCGCACATTCCGAGTATTTAGAGGAACACTTCACACATTCCCAGTATTTAGTGGAACACTTCGCACATTCCGAGTATTTAGTGGAACACTTCTCACATTCCCAGTATTTAGCGGAACACTTCGCACATTCCGAGTACTTAGAGGAACACTTCGCACATTCCGAGTATTTAGTGGAACACTTCTCACATTCCCAGTATTTAGCGGAACACTTCGCACATTCCGAGTATTTAGTGGAACACTTCTCACATTCCAAGTATTTAGCGAAACACTTCGCACATTCCGAGTATTTAGAGGAACACTTCGCACATTCCGAGTATTTAGAGGAACACTTCACACATTCCCAGTATTTAGTGGAACACTTCGCACATTCCGAGTATTTAGTGGAACACTTCTCACATTCCGAGTATTTAGCGGAACACTTCGCACATTCCGAGTATTTAGAGGAACACTTCGCACATTTCGAGTATTTAGCGGAACACTTAGCACATTCCCAGTATTTAGCGGAATACTTCGCACATTCTGAGTGTTTAGAGGAACACTTCGCACATTTCGAGTATTTAATGGAACACTTCTCACATTCCGAGTATTTAGCGGAACACTTCGCACATTTCGAGTATTTAGTGGAACACTTTTCACATTCCGAGTATTTAGTGGAACACTTCGCACATTCCGAGTATTTAGTGGAACACTTCTCACATTCCCAGTATTTAGCAGAACACTTCGCACATTCCGATTACTTAGAAGAACACTTCGCACATTCCGAGTATTTAGAGGAACACTTCACACATTCCCAGTATTTAGTGGAACACTTCGCACATTCCGAGTATTTAGTGGAACACTTCTCACATTCCCAGTATTTAGCGGAACACTTCGCACATTCCGAGTACTTAGAGGAACACTTCGCACATTCCGAGTATTTAGTGGAACACTTCTCACATTCCCAGTATTTAGCGGAACACTTCGCACATTCCGAGTATTTAGTGGAACACTTCTCACATTCCAAGTATTTAGCGAAACACTTCGCACATTCCGAGTATTTAGAGGAACACTTCGCACATTCCGAGTATTTAGAGGAACACTTCACACATTCCCAGTATTTAGTGGAACACTTCGCACATTCCGAGTATTTAGTGGAACACTTCTCACATTCCGAGTATTTAGCGGAACACTTCGCACATTCCGAGTATTTAGAGGAACACTTCGCACATTTCGAGTATTTAGCGGAACACTTAGCACATTCCCAGTATTTAGCGGAATACTTCGCACATTCTGAGTGTTTAGAGGAACACTTCGCACATTTCGAGTATTTAATGGAACACTTCTCACATTCCGAGTATTTAGCGGAACACTTCGCACATTTCGAGTATTTAGTGGAACACTTTTCACATTCCGAGTATTAAGAGAAACACTTCGCACATTTCGAGTATTTAGCGGAACACTTCGCATATTCGAGTATTCAGCGGAACACTTCGCACATTTCAAGTATTTAGTGGAACACTTCTCACATTTTCAGTATTTAGCGGAACACTTCGCACATTCCGAGTATTTAGTGGAACACTTCTCACATTCCGAGTATTTAGAGGAACACTTCGCACATTTCGAGTATTTAGCGGAACACTTCGCACATTCCGAGTATTTAGAGGAACACTTCACACATTCCCAGTATTTAGTGGAACACTTCGCACATTCCGAGTATTTAGTGGAACACTTCTCACATTCCGAGTATTTAGCGGAACACTTCGCACATTCCGAGTATTTAGAGGAACACTTCGCACATTTCGAGTATTTAGCGGAACACTTCGCACATTCCCAGTATTTAGCGGAATACTTCGCATATTCTGAGTGTTTAGAGGAACACTTCGCACATTCCGAGTATTTAATGGAACACTTCTCACATTCCGAGTATTTAGCAGAACACTTCGCACATTTCGAGTATTTAGTGGAACACTTTTCACATTCCGAGTATTAAGAGAAACACTTCGCACATTTCGAGTATTTAGCGGAACACTTCGCATATTACGAGTATTCAGCGGAACACTTCGCACATTTCGAGTATTTAGTGGAACACTTTTCACATTCCGAGTATTTAGAGGAACACTTCGCACATTTCGAGTATTTAGCGGAACACTTCGCACATTCCGAGTATTTAGCGGAACACTTCGCACATTCCGAGTATTTAGCGAAACACTTCGCATATTCCGAGTATTTAGCGGAACACTTTTCACATTCCGAGTATTTAGAGGAACACTTCGCACATTTCGAGTATTTAGTGGAACACTTTTCACATTCCGAGTATTTAGAGGAACACTTCGCACATTTCGAGTATTTAGCGGAACACTTCGCACATTTCGAGTATTTAGCGGAACACTTCGCACATTCCGAGTATTTAGCGAAACACTTCGCATATTCCGAGTATTTAGCGGAACACTTCGCACATTTTGAGTATTTAGTGGAACACTTTTCACATTCCGAGTATTTAGAAGAACACTTCGCACATTTCGAGTATTTAGCGGAACACTTCGCACATTCCGAGTATTTAGCGAAACACTTTGCATATTCCGAGTATTTAGCGGAATACTTCGCACATTCCGGGTAGTTATCGGAACTCTTCGCACATTTCGAGTATTTAGCGGAACACTTCGCACATTTCGAGTATTTAGCGTAACACTTTTCACATTCCGAGTATTTAGAGGAACACTTCGCACATTTCGAATATTTAGCGGAACACTTCGCACATTTCGAGTATTTAGCGGAACACTTCGCACATTCCGAGTATTTAGCGAAACACTTCGCATATTCCGAGTATTTAGCGGAACACTTCGCACATTCCGATTACTTAGAAGAACACTTCGCACATTCCGAGTATTTAGTGGAACACTTCTCACATTCCCAGTATTTAGCGGAACACTTCGCACATTCCGAGTACTTAGAGGAACACTTCGCACATTCCGAGTATTTAGTGGAACACTTCTCACATTCCCAGTATTTAGCGGAACACTTCGCACATTCCGAGTATTTAGTGGAACACTTCTCACATTCCAAGTATTTAGCGAAACACTTCGCACATTCCGAGTATTTAGAGGAACACTTCGCACATTCCGAGTATTTAGAGGAACACTTCACACATTCCCAGTATTTAGTGGAACACTTCGCACATTCCGAGTATTTAGTGGAACACTTCTCACATTCCGAGTATTTAGCGGAACACTTCGCACATTCCGAGTATTTAGAGGAACACTTCGCACATTTCGAGTATTTAGCGGAACACTTAGCACATTCCCAGTATTTAGCGGAATACTTCGCACATTCTGAGTGTTTAGAGGAACACTTCGCACATTTCGAGTATTTAATGGAACACTTCTCACATTCCGAGTATTTAGCGGAACACTTCGCACATTTCGAGTATTTAGTGGAACACTTTTCACATTCCGAGTATTAAGAGAAACACTTCGCACATTTCGAGTATTTAGCGGAACACTTCGCATATTCGAGTATTCAGCGGAACACTTCGCACATTTCAAGTATTTAGTGGAACACTTCTCACATTTTCAGTATTTAGCGGAACACTTCGCACATTCCGAGTATTTAGTGGAACACTTCTCACATTCCGAGTATTTAGAGGAACACTTCGCACATTTCGAGTATTTAGCGGAACACTTCGCACATTCCGAGTATTTAGAGGAACACTTCACACATTCCCAGTATTTAGTGGAACACTTCGCACATTCCGAGTATTTAGTGGAACACTTCTCACATTCCGAGTATTTAGCGGAACACTTCGCACATTCCGAGTATTTAGAGGAACACTTCGCACATTTCGAGTATTTAGCGGAACACTTCGCACATTCCCAGTATTTAGCGGAATACTTCGCATATTCTGAGTGTTTAGAGGAACACTTCGCACATTCCGAGTATTTAATGGAACACTTCTCACATTCCGAGTATTTAGCAGAACACTTCGCACATTTCGAGTATTTAGTGGAACACTTTTCACATTCCGAGTATTAAGAGAAACACTTCGCACATTTCGAGTATTTAGCGGAACACTTCGCATATTACGAGTATTCAGCGGAACACTTCGCACATTTCGAGTATTTAGTAGAACACTTCGCACATTCCGAGTATTTAGTGGAACACTTCTCACATTCCGAGTATTTAGAGGAACACTTGGCACATTTCGAGTATTTAGCGGAACACTTCGCACATTCCCAGTATTTAGTGGAACACTTTGCACATTCCGAGTATTTAGGGGAACACTTCTCACATTCCCAGTATTTAGCAGAACACTTCGCACATTCCGAGTATTTAGTGGAACACTTCTCACATTCCGAGTATTTAGAGGAACACTTGGCACATTTCGAGTATTTAGCGGAACACTTCGCACATTCCCAGTATTTAGTGGAACACTTCGCACATTCCGAGTATTTAGGGGATCACTTCTCACATTCCCAGTATTTAGCAGAACACTTCGCACATTCCGAGTACTTAGAGGAACACTTCGCACATTCCGAGTATTTAGAGGAACACTTCTCACATTCCCAGTATTTAGCGGAACACTTCGCACATTCCGAGTATTTAGCGGAACACTTCACACAAAAGAGTACTTAGAGGAACACTTCGCACATTCCGAGTATTTAGCGGAACACTTCTCACATTCCGAGTATTTAGCGGAACACTTCACACATTCCGAGTATTTAGAGGAACACTTCGCACATTCCGAGTATTTAGTGGAACACTTCTCACATTCCCAGTATGTAGCGGAACACTTCGCACATTCCGAGTATTTAGTGGAACACATCGCACATTCCCAGTATTTAGTGGAACACTTCACACATTCCCAGTATTTAGTGGAACACTTCGCACATTCCGAGTATTTAGTGGAACACTTCTCACATTCCCAGTATTTAGCAGAACACTTCGCACATTCCGAGTACTTAGAAGAACACTTCGCACATTCCGAGTATTTAGTGGAACACTTCTCACATTCCCAGTATTTAGCGGAACACTTCGCACATTCCGAGTATTTAGTGGAACACTTCTCACATTCCGAGTATTTAGCGGAACACTTCACACATTCCGAGTACTTAGAGGAACACTTCTCACATTCCAAGTATTTAGTGGAACACTTCTCACATTCCCAGTATTTAGTGGAACACTTCACACATTCCGAGTATTTAGTGGAACACTTCTCACATTCCCAGTATTTAGCAGAACACTTCGCACATTCCGATTACTTAGAAGAACACTTCGCACATTCCGAGTATTTAGTGGAACACTTCTCACATTCCCAGTATTTAGCGGAACACTTCGCACATTCCGAGTACTTAGAGGAACACTTCGCACATTCCGAGTATTTAGTGGAACACTTCTCACATTCCCAGTATTTAGCGGAACACTTCGCACATTCCGAGTATTTAGTGGAACACTTCTCACATTCCAAGTATTTAGCGAAACACTTCGCACATTCCGAGTATTTAGAGGAACACTTCGCACATTCCGAGTATTTAGAGGAACACTTCACACATTCCCAGTATTTAGTGGAACACTTCGCACATTCCGAGTATTTAGCGAAACACTTTGCATATTCCGAGTATTTAGCGGAATACTTCGCACATTCCGAGTAGTTATCGGAACTCTTCGCACATTTCGAGTATTTAGCGGAACACTTCGCACATTTCGAGTATTTAGCGTAACACTTTTCACATTCCGAGTATTTAGAGGAACACTTCGCACATTTCGAGTATTTAGCGGAACACTTCGCACATTTCGAGTATTTAGCGGAACACTTCGCACATTCCGAGTATTTAGCGAAACACTTCGCATATTCCGAGTATTTAGCGGAACACTTCGCACATTTCGAGTATTTAGTGGAACACTTTTCACATTCCGAGTATTTAGAAGAACACTTCGCACATTCCCAGTATTTAGTGGGACACTTCGCACATTCCGAGTATTTAGTGGAACACTTCTCACATTCCCAGTATTTAGCAGAACACTTCGCACATTCCGAGTATTTAGTGGAACACTTCTCACATTCCGAGTATTTAGAGGAACACTTGGCACATTTCGAGTATTTGGCGGAACACTTCGCACATTCCCAGTATTTAGTGGAACACTTCGCACATTCCGAGTATTTAGCGGAACACTTCACACAAAAGAGTACTTAGAGGAACACTTCGCACATTCCGAGTATTTAGCGGAACACTTCTCACATTCCGAGTATTTAGCGGAACACTTCACACATTCCGAGTATTTAGAGGAACACTTCGCACATTCCGAGTATTTAGTGGAACACTTCTCACATTCCCAGTATGTAGCGGAACACTTCGCACATTCCGAGTATTTAGTGGAACACATCGCACATTCCCAGTATTTAGTGGAACACTTCACACATTCCCAGTATTTAGTGGAACACTTCGCACATTCCGAGTATTTGGTGGAACACTTCTCACATTCCCAGTATTTAGCAGAACACTTCGCACATTCCGAGTACTTAGAAGAACACTTCGCACATTCCGAGTATTTAGTGGAACACTTCTCACATTCCCAGTATTTAGCGGAACACTTCGCACATTCCGAGTATTTAGTGGAACACTTCTCACATTCCGAGTATTTAGCGGAACACTTCACACATTCCGAGTACTTAGAGGAACACTTCTCACATTCCAAGTATTTAGTGGAACACTTCTCACATTCCCAGTATTTAGTGGAACACTTCGCACATTCCGAGTATTTAGTGGAACACTTCTCACATTCCCAGTATTTAGCAGAACACTTCGCACATTCCGATTACTTAGAAGAACACTTCGCACATTCCGAGTATTTAGAGGAACACTTCACACATTCCCAGTATTTAGTGGAACACTTCGCACATTCCGAGTATTTAGTGGAACACTTCTCACATTCCCAGTATTTAGCGGAACACTTCGCACATTCCGAGTACTTAGAGGAACACTTCGCACATTCCGAGTATTTAGTGGAACACTTCTCACATTCCCAGTATTTAGCGGAACACTTCGCACATTCCGAGTATTTAGTGGAACACTTCTCACATTCCAAGTATTTAGCGAAACACTTCGCACATTCCGAGTATTTAGAGGAACACTTCGCACATTCCGAGTATTTAGAGGAACACTTCACACATTCCCAGTATTTAGTGGAACACTTCGCACATTCCGAGTATTTAGTGGAACACTTCTCACATTCCGAGTATTTAGCGGAACACTTCGCACATTCCGAGTATTTAGAGGAACACTTCGCACATTTCGAGTATTTAGCGGAACACTTAGCACATTCCCAGTATTTAGCGGAATACTTCGCACATTCTGAGTGTTTAGAGGAACACTTCGCACATTTCGAGTATTTAATGGAACACTTCTCACATTCCGAGTATTTAGCGGAACACTTCGCACATTTCGAGTATTTAGTGGAACACTTTTCACATTCCGAGTATTAAGAGAAACACTTCGCACATTTCGAGTATTTAGCGGAACACTTCGCATATTCGAGTATTCAGCGGAACACTTCGCACATTTCAAGTATTTAGTGGAACACTTCTCACATTTTCAGTATTTAGCGGAATACTTCGCATATTCTGAGTGTTTAGAGGAACACTTCGCACATTCCGAGTATTTAATGGAACACTTCTCACATTCCGAGTATTTAGCAGAACACTTCGCACATTTCGAGTATTTAGTGGAACACTTTTCACATTCCGAGTATTAAGAGAAACACTTCGCACATTTCGAGTATTTAGCGGAACACTTCGCATATTACGAGTATTCAGCGGAACACTTCGCACATTTCGAGTATTTAGTAGAACACTTCGCACATTCCGAGTATTTAGTGGAACACTTCTCACATTCCGAGTATTTAGAGGAACACTTGGCACATTTCGAGTATTTAGCGGAACACTTCGCACATTCCCAGTATTTAGTGGAACACTTTGCACATTCCGAGTATTTAGGGGAACACTTCTCACATTCCCAGTATTTAGCAGAACACTTCGCACATTCCGAGTATTTAGTGGAACACTTCTCACATTCCGAGTATTTAGAGGAACACTTGGCACATTTCGAGTATTTAGCGGAACACTTCGCACATTCCCAGTATTTAGTGGAACACTTCGCACATTCCGAGTATTTAGGGGATCACTTCTCACATTCCCAGTATTTAGCAGAACACTTCGCACATTCCGAGTACTTAGAGGAACACTTCGCACATTCCGAGTATTTAGAGGAACACTTCTCACATTCCCAGTATTTAGCGGAACACTTCGCACATTCCGAGTATTTAGCGGAACACTTCACACAAAAGAGTACTTAGAGGAACACTTCGCACATTCCGAGTATTTAGCGGAACACTTCTCACATTCCGAGTATTTAGCGGAACACTTCACACATTCCGAGTATTTAGAGGAACACTTCGCACATTCCGAGTATTTAGTGGAACACTTCTCACATTCCCAGTATGTAGCGGAACACTTCGCACATTCCGAGTATTTAGTGGAACACATCGCACATTCCCAGTATTTAGTGGAACACTTCACACATTCCCAGTATTTAGTGGAACACTTCGCACATTCCGAGTATTTAGTGGAACACTTCTCACATTCCCAGTATTTAGCAGAACACTTCGCACATTCCGAGTACTTAGAAGAACACTTCGCACATTCCGAGTATTTAGTGGAACACTTCTCACATTCCCAGTATTTAGCGGAACACTTCGCACATTCCGAGTATTTAGTGGAACACTTCTCACATTCCGAGTATTTAGCGGAACACTTCACACATTCCGAGTACTTAGAGGAACACTTCTCACATTCCAAGTATTTAGTGGAACACTTCTCACATTCCCAGTATTTAGTGGAACACTTCACACATTCCGAGTATTTAGTGGAACACTTCTCACATTCCCAGTATTTAGCAGAACACTTCGCACATTCCGATTACTTAGAAGAACACTTCGCACATTCCGAGTATTTAGTGGAACACTTCTCACATTCCCAGTATTTAGCGGAACACTTCGCACATTCCGAGTACTTAGAGGAACACTTCGCACATTCCGAGTATTTAGTGGAACACTTCTCACATTCCCAGTATTTAGCGGAACACTTCGCACATTCCGAGTATTTAGTGGAACACTTCTCACATTCCAAGTATTTAGCGAAACACTTCGCACATTCCGAGTATTTAGAGGAACACTTCGCACATTCCGAGTATTTAGAGGAACACTTCACACATTCCCAGTATTTAGTGGAACACTTCGCACATTCCGAGTATTTAGCGAAACACTTTGCATATTCCGAGTATTTAGCGGAATACTTCGCACATTCCGAGTAGTTATCGGAACTCTTCGCACATTTCGAGTATTTAGCGGAACACTTCGCACATTTCGAGTATTTAGCGTAACACTTTTCACATTCCGAGTATTTAGAGGAACACTTCGCACATTTCGAGTATTTAGCGGAACACTTCGCACATTTCGAGTATTTAGCGGAACACTTCGCACATTCCGAGTATTTAGCGAAACACTTCGCATATTCCGAGTATTTAGCGGAACACTTCGCACATTTCGAGTATTTAGTGGAACACTTTTCACATTCCGAGTATTTAGAAGAACACTTCGCACATTCCCAGTATTTAGTGGGACACTTCGCACATTCCGAGTATTTAGTGGAACACTTCTCACATTCCCAGTATTTAGCAGAACACTTCGCACATTCCGAGTATTTAGTGGAACACTTCTCACATTCCGAGTATTTAGAGGAACACTTGGCACATTTCGAGTATTTGGCGGAACACTTCGCACATTCCCAGTATTTAGTGGAACACTTCGCACATTCCGAGTATTTAGGGGAACACTTCTCACATTCCCAGTATTTAGCAGAACACTTCGCACATTCCGAGTACTTAGAGGAACACTTCGCACATTCCGAGTATTTAGAGGAACACTTCTCACATTCCCAGTATTTAGCGGAACACTTCGCACATTCCGAGTATTTAGCGGAACACTTCACACAAAAGAGTACTTAGAGGAACACTTCGCACATTCCGAGTATTTAGCGGAACACTTCTCACATTCCGAGTATTTAGCGGAACACTTCACACATTCCGAGTATTTAGAGGAACACTTCGCACATTCCGAGTATTTAGTGGAACACTTCTCACATTCCCAGTATGTAGCGGAACACTTCGCACATTCCGAGTATTTAGTGGAACACATCGCACATTCCCAGTATTTAGTGGAACACTTCACACATTCCCAGTATTTAGTGGAACACTTCGCACATTCCGAGTATTTGGTGGAACACTTCTCACATTCCCAGTATTTAGCAGAACACTTCGCACATTCCGAGTACTTAGAAGAACACTTCGCACATTCCGAGTATTTAGTGGAACACTTCTCACATTCCCAGTATTTAGCGGAACACTTCGCACATTCCGAGTATTTAGTGGAACACTTCTCACATTCCGAGTATTTAGCGGAACACTTCACACATTCCGAGTACTTAGAGGAACACTTCTCACATTCCAAGTATTTAGTGGAACACTTCTCACATTCCCAGTATTTAGTGGAACACTTCGCACATTCCGAGTATTTAGTGGAACACTTCTCACATTCCCAGTATTTAGCAGAACACTTCGCACATTCCGATTACTTAGAAGAACACTTCGCACATTCCGAGTATTTAGAGGAACACTTCACACATTCCCAGTATTTAGTGGAACACTTCGCACATTCCGAGTATTTAGTGGAACACTTCTCACATTCCCAGTATTTAGCGGAACACTTCGCACATTCCGAGTACTTAGAGGAACACTTCGCACATTCCGAGTATTTAGTGGAACACTTCTCACATTCCCAGTATTTAGCGGAACACTTCGCACATTCCGAGTATTTAGTGGAACACTTCTCACATTCCAAGTATTTAGCGAAACACTTCGCACATTCCGAGTATTTAGAGGAACACTTCGCACATTCCGAGTATTTAGAGGAACACTTCACACATTCCCAGTATTTAGTGGAACACTTCGCACATTCCGAGTATTTAGTGGAACACTTCTCACATTCCGAGTATTTAGCGGAACACTTCGCACATTCCGAGTATTTAGAGGAACACTTCGCACATTTCGAGTATTTAGCGGAACACTTAGCACATTCCCAGTATTTAGCGGAATACTTCGCACATTCTGAGTGTTTAGAGGAACACTTCGCACATTTCGAGTATTTAATGGAACACTTCTCACATTCCGAGTATTTAGCGGAACACTTCGCACATTTCGAGTATTTAGTGGAACACTTTTCACATTCCGAGTATTAAGAGAAACACTTCGCACATTTCGAGTATTTAGCGGAACACTTCGCATATTCGAGTATTCAGCGGAACACTTCGCACATTTCAAGTATTTAGTGGAACACTTCTCACATTTTCAGTATTTAGCGGAACACTTCGCACATTCCGAGTATTTAGTGGAACACTTCTCACATTCCGAGTATTTAGAGGAACACTTCGCACATTTCGAGTATTTAGCGGAACACTTCGCACATTCCGAGTATTTAGAGGAACACTTTACACATTCCCAGTATTTAGTGGAACACTTCGCACATTCCGAGTATTTAGTGGAACACTTCTCACATTCCGAGTATTTAGCGGAACACTTCGCACATTCCGAGTATTTAGAGGAACACTTCGCACATTTCGAGTATTTAGCGGAACACTTCGCACATTCCCAGTATTTAGCGGAATACTTCGCATATTCTGAGTGTTTAGAGGAACACTTCGCACATTCCGAGTATTTAGCGAAACACTTCGCACATTCCGAGTATTTAGCGAAACACTTCGCATATTCCGAGTATTTAGCGGAACACTTTTCACATTCCGAGTATTTAGAGGAACACTTCGCACATTTCGAGTATTTAGTGGAACACTTTTCACATTCCGAGTATTTAGAGGAACACTTCGCACATTTCGAGTATTTAGCGGAACACTTCGCACATTTCGAGTATTTAGCGGAACACTTCGCACATTCCGAGTATTTAGCGAAACACTTCGCATATTCCGAGTATTTAGCGGAACACTTCGCACATTTTGAGTATTTAGTGGAACACTTTTCACATTCCGAGTATTTAGAAGAACACTTCGCACATTTCGAGTATTTAGCGGAACACTTCGCACATTCCGAGTATTTAGCGAAACACTTTGCATATTCCGAGTATTTAGCGGAATACTTCGCACATTCCGGGTAGTTATCGGAACTCTTCGCACATTTCGAGTATTTAGCGGAACACTTCGCACATTTCGAGTATTTAGCGTAACACTTTTCACATTCCGAGTATTTAGAGGAACACTTCGCACATTTCGAATATTTAGCGGAACACTTCGCACATTTCGAGTATTTAGCGGAACACTTCGCACATTCCGAGTATTTAGCGAAACACTTCGCATATTCCGAGTATTTAGCGGAACACTTCGCACATTCCGATTACTTAGAAGAACACTTCGCACATTCCGAGTATTTAGTGGAACACTTCTCACATTCCCAGTATTTAGCGGAACACTTCGCACATTCCGAGTACTTAGAGGAACACTTCGCACATTCCGAGTATTTAGTGGAACACTTCTCACATTCCCAGTATTTAGCGGAACACTTCGCACATTCCGAGTATTTAGTGGAACACTTCTCACATTCCAAGTATTTAGCGAAACACTTCGCACATTCCGAGTATTTAGAGGAACACTTCGCACATTCCGAGTATTTAGAGGAACACTTCACACATTCCCAGTATTTAGTGGAACACTTCGCACATTCCGAGTATTTAGTGGAACACTTCTCACATTCCGAGTATTTAGCGGAACACTTCGCACATTCCGAGTATTTAGAGGAACACTTCGCACATTTCGAGTATTTAGCGGAACACTTAGCACATTCCCAGTATTTAGCGGAATACTTCGCACATTCTGAGTGTTTAGAGGAACACTTCGCACATTTCGAGTATTTAATGGAACACTTCTCACATTCCGAGTATTTAGCGGAACACTTCGCACATTTCGAGTATTTAGTGGAACACTTTTTACATTCCGAGTATTAAGAGAAACACTTCGCACATTTCGAGTATTTAGCGGAACACTTCGCATATTCGAGTATTCAGCGGAACACTTCGCACATTTCAAGTATTTAGTGGAACACTTCTCACATTTTCAGTATTTAGCGGAACACTTCGCACATTCCGAGTATTTAGTGGAACACTTCTCACATTCCGAGTATTTAGAGGAACACTTCGCACATTTCGAGTATTTAGCGGAACACTTCGCACATTCCGAGTATTTAGAGGAACACTTCACACATTCCCAGTATTTAGTGGAACACTTCGCACATTCCGAGTATTTAGTGGAACACTTCTCACATTCCGAGTATTTAGCGGAACACTTCGCACATTCCGAGTATTTAGAGGAACACTTCGCACATTTCGAGTATTTAGCGGAACACTTCGCACATTCCCAGTATTTAGCGGAATACTTCGCATATTCTGAGTGTTTAGAGGAACACTTCGCACATTCCGAGTATTTAATGGAACACTTCTCACATTCCGAGTATTTAGCAGAACACTTCGCACATTTCGAGTATTTAGTGGAACACTTTTCACATTCCGAGTATTAAGAGAAACACTTCGCACATTTCGAGTATTTAGCGGAACACTTCGCATATTACGAGTATTCAGCGGAACACTTCGCACATTTCGAGTATTTAGTGGAACACTTTTCACATTCCGAGTATTTAGAGGAACACTTCGCACATTTCGAGTATTTAGCGGAACACTTCGCACATTCCGAGTATTTAGCGAAACACTTTGCATATTCCGAGTATTTAGCAGAATACTTCGCACATTCCGAGTAGTTATCGGAACTCTTCGCACATTTCGAGTATTTAGCGGAACACTTCGCACATTTCGAGTATTTAGCGGAACACTTTTCACATTCCCAGTATTTAGAGGAACACTTCGCACATTTCGAGTATTTAGCGGAACACTTCGCACATTTCGAGTATTTAGCGGAACACTTTTCACATTCCGAGTATTTAGAGGAACACTTCGCACATTTCGAGTATTTAGCGGAACACTTCGCACATTTCGAGTATTTAGCGGAACACTTCGCACATTCCGAGTATTTAGCGAAACACTTCGCATATTCCGAGTATTTAGCGGAACACTTTTCACATTCCGAGTATTTAGAGGAACACTTCGCACATTTCGAGTATTTAGTGGAACACTTTTCACATTCCGAGTATTTAGAGGAACACTTCGCACATTTCGAGTATTTAGCGGAACACTTCGCACATTTCGAGTATTTAGCGGAACACTTCGCACATTCCGAGTATTTAGCGAAACACTTCGCATATTCCGAGTATTTAGCGGAACACTTCGCACATTTTGAGTATTTAGTGGAACACTTTTCACATTCCGAGTATTTAGAAGAACACTTCGCACATTTCGAGTATTTAGCGGAACACTTCGCACATTCCGAGTATTTAGCGAAACACTTTGCATATTCCGAGTATTTAGCGGAATACTTCGCACATTCCGGGTAGTTATCGGAACTCTTCGCACATTTCGAGTATTTAGCGGAACACTTCGCACATTTCGAGTATTTAGCGTAACACTTTTCACATTCCGAGTATTTAGAGGAACACTTCGCACATTTCGAATATTTAGCGGAACACTTCGCACATTTCGAGTATTTAGCGGAACACTTCGCACATTCCGAGTATTTAGCGAAACACTTCGCATATTCCGAGTATTTAGCGGAACACTTCGCACATTTCGAGTATTTAGTGGAACACTTTTCACATTTCGAGTATTTAGAGGAACACTTCGCACATTTCGAGTATTTAGCGAAACACTTTGCATATTCCGAGTATTTAGCGGAACACTTCGCACATTTCGAGTATTTAGTGGAACACTTTTCACATTCCGAGTATTTAGAGGAACACTTCGCACATTTCGAGTATTTAGCGGAACACTTCGCACATTCCGAGTATTTAGCGGAACACTTCGCACATTTCGAGTATTTAGTGGAACACTTTTCACATTCCGAGTATTTAGAAGAACACTTCGCACATTTCGAGTATTTAGCGGAACACTTCGCACATTCCCAGTATTTAGTGGAACACTTCGCACATTCCGAGTATTTAGTGGAACACTTCTCACATTCCCAGTATTTAGCAGAACACTTCGCACATTCCGAGTATTTAGTGGAACACTTCTCACATTCCGAGTATTTAGAGGAACACTTGGCACATTTCGAGTATTTAGAGGAACACATCGCACATTTCGAGTATTTAGCGAAACACTTCGCATATTCCGAGTATTTAGCGGAACACTTCGCACATTTCGAGTATTTAGTGGAACACTTTTCACATTCCGAGTATTTAGAGGAACACTTCGCACATTTCGAGTATTTAGCGGAACACTTCGCACATTTCGAGTATTTAGCGGAACACTTCGCACATTCCGAGTATTTAGCGAAACACTTCGCATATTCCGAGTATTTAGCGGAACACTTCGCACATTTCGAGTATTTAGCGGAACACTTCGCACATTCCGAGTATTTAGCGAAATACTTTGCATATTTTGAGTATTTAGCGGAATACTTCGCACATTCCGAGTAGTTATCGGAACTCTTCGCACATTTCGAGTATTTAGCGGAACACTTCGCACATTTCGAGTATTTAGCGGAACACTTTTCACATTCCGAGTATTTAGAGGAACACTTCGCACATTTCGAGTATTTAGCGGAACACTTCGCACATTTCGAGTATTTAGCGGAACACTTCGCACATTCCGAGTATTTAGCGAAACACTTCGCATATTCCGAGTATTTAGCGAAACACTTCGCACATTCCGAGTATTTAACGGAACACTTCGCACATTTCGAGTATTTAGTGGAACACTTTTCACATTCCGAGTATTTAGAGGAACACTTCGCACATTTCGAGTATTTAGCGAAACACTTCGCATATTCCGAGTATTTAGCGGAACACTTCGCACATTTCGAGTATTTAGTGGAACACTTTTCACATTCCGAGTATTTAGAGGAACACTTCGCACATTTCGAGTATTTAGTGGAACACTTTTCACATTCCGAGTATTTAGAAGAACACTTCGCACATTTCGAGTATTTAGCGGAACACTTCGCACATTCCGAGTATTTAGCGAAACACTTTGCATATTCCGAGTATTTAGCGGAATACTTCGCACATTCCGAGTAGTTATCGGAACTCTTCGCACATTTCGAGTATTTAGCGGAACACTTCGCACATTTCGAGTATTTAGCGAAACACTTTTGCTTATTTTATAGAGAGACTAATTCACGTGGTGGCCTACTTGTTAATTAAATATAATAGTTCGTGGAGCACCTATTCAGGGCTCGCGGAACACTAAGGTTCGTGGAACACAGTTTGGGAAGCACTGTTGTATGCCATATTATTGATTCTTTTAATCAACAGTACTTTTTTTTTCGAAATGGCATCAGTGATTGGTCAATAAGGCGGTGGCCATAAGCCTGATCGTTCCAGAAACATTTCGATAACACTCTATAGACCACTTCATAGACTATTATATGCCCACTCTAAAGACATTGTATAACTCACACTAAGGTTACTCTACATACCACTCTAAAGGCCACAATATGGCCCCTCTAGTGATAACTTTATAGACGAATTTATAACCACTTTAAAGATTATTCTCGAGACCACTCTATATGCCACTCTAGGACTCACTGTTTGTTCTACGCATTGTATGGAATGTCAAATTTAATAGTCAAGTATTTGGGTAGTTGTTTCTTGTGTTGAATGCCTACAGGATTTAGAACCTCTGAACAAATTACTGAGCTTAAAGAAAAGTTATGTTTGTGACCTATTTCTAGTTTACACTAAGAAAGAGAGAGAGAGAGAGAGAGGGGGCGAGAGAGAGAGAGAGAAGTTAAGTATGATACTCAGCTTTCTTGCCCTTACCACGAAATCAAATTATTTGAGGATTTGACAAATTGGACAACCGATTTGGGTTTTTTATGAATCGTTGCTCTTGGTTTTTCTTGATTTTTTTTCCTTGGTTGATTTTTGAGTTCACATGGTACATTGTACATTTTATTTTCAACAGTGACTATTTTTTTTAAATTTCCTTCGATTTCGCCTACGCCCCGCCTCCAAAACAATTTCGCTTCCCTCTTTTGATATGCCCCTTCTTGTTGGTTGGTTTGTTGTTTGTTTGTATTTACTTTTGTTAGGGAAATTGGTAAAAAAACAAAATCAATCGTACCGAATCAAAAATGTCATTCTTTGTTTTTATTCTACGCTGACGCCATACATGCCAATATCTTATGGCAGTGTGTAAGAGACTTTTGTGCGTGTGTGTGTGTGTGTTTTGCATTACATAATATGTCGGCTTAAGAGTTTTCTACTAAATCTTTGTAGAGACATAGGGCTCCTATTACATTCAACAATAACTGGCATAATGGCGTTTTATGAGACGATTCCCTGCAAAGCTTTTTAACTAAGGGAAGATCATAGACATGCATATATTATATCTACAAAAGACATGGAGATCTTTCAACACTACAAAAAAAGTCTTAAATTTTTTTAAAAAGTTGAAACAAGAGTTGTTCTGTAAAATATATCTAGACATAAGAAGTTAACTTTTTTTAAAAACCCTAGCCTATGTAACATATAGATCTAGATCTAGTTTGAACATCGAAAAACAAAGCACCCTCGTCTCATAATTATTATTTTGCAATTTTTAGATATATAATCTAGAAAGATCTAGGTCATTAATCTATTTAAATGTACACAAGATGACTAAAATCAATAGACGCGAATTATTTCGATCTAGGATTGTCTATACATAATCTTAATGGAAAACTAACAGCAAATGGCTTTATTTCACGAATTTGCGTGAATATATAGTTTTGTGATTAATACATAACAATCTATATATATAGGTCTGTGAGCTGATCAATCTCGGATAAGTATTTGTTTTTGATTTCCAGTCTAGATATAATATATATATAATTATGTGCGAAAGATGTTTATTATTGAAGACCAGTTAATTAACACATAACCTTTTTATACAAAAAGCAAATTTTTACTAGAGCTACATGTCTCTACCTGAATTGATTTCTAAACTGTTGTTAAAAAGACAAGAAAGCAGGAACGGCCTTAGAAATAGGTAAACTAGCAGCCGTCTACGGCCTCCGATTGGTTGGAGATTTCAAGAAAGACATAAAATAAAATAAAATCTCAAAGATAGCAGAACTTTATGACTAGTCTACTAGCCTAGCTCTACGTTCTACTATGATTCAAGAGGCCATATCGAACGCTACGGGAATTGAGCTATAGAGGGACTTCCTATGGTCAAATGGTTACGATTGGCAGGGCACGTATTTCGTATGAGGGACGATCGTATGCCAAAAGCAGTCTTTTTTGGTGAGCTGAAAAGTGGTCGACATAACAGAGGTGCCTCAAGGAAACGCTGTAAAGACCAGCTTGGGCGCCAAAACTGCTTTAATTGAGAGCAAAAAGAAATGAAGCGACCTTAGACAGGAGAATGAGAAACAAAGCTGCCTTATCAGATAGCCATAGAACAGATGCATTCAAACTTCGCCGCTCAAGAATTGACTTCTTCAGTCACAATAGATTCTTCCCGGAATCAAGGAGCAAAAAACTTAACCAGTGATTTATCAGGGCGCATCCATTGTTTTAAGAGACGGAAGCAGCTATTATATTTCTTGGGCAGCTACAGTATTGCAAGGAGTCTTCTCCACACTGAAACAAAACATGAACTCTAACTCAAGGCAGTGAACAAAATGGTCATAATCGTCTATTTGTTTCTTCAACTTCTTAGTAAAAAGAAACATTAGAAACGAGTGCGGGAATTCCCGATGAAGTCGTGTGACGTAATGTGTCCAAAACAAAAAAAATTATCGCAATCATGTCATTGATAAAAAGACATTATCCAAATTTAGATTTAAGATGATTATTTATTTCTAAAACAAATATATACGAAGGTCAAACAAGAGTTTTCACTAAATTGATTTTTTTTTTCAAAGATAATACATATACTGTCAAATTTCTGGAAAAATCGCTGGAGCCGATTTTGACATACAATAAATGTTTAATTTTCCCCAAGTTCCTATCATGAGGAGAGTCAAAGCAGTAGTAGGAACTGAAAAAAAAGACATAAAAATAGAATTTGATAACAAAACGTCAACAAGTTACAATCATTTGTTATACTTATAAAGCCTAAAACAGTGAGTTTTATCTGCTAAACATCATAGTTTTCACAAATTTGTAATTTTGAATTGTCTTTGAAAAGACATGCATTATAATTAAAGCTATGAACATAGTGAATTACTTGTTGAGGAACCTATACCATTTGTGACTAGATGTACAAGTTTCTATATTAATATTTGAGATTTTCTTTACATTCAATTACAAAATAAAATTAAAGCGCAAAATAGCTTAATTAAGGGGCAGAACCCCAAGCCAGTGGCGGACTGGGTGTCTAATTCGGCTTAGGCATTTCTACTCAATCCGCCCACAAATTGTTTGCCATATGATGGGTATCCAATTATACCTTTCTTCAAAATCATTGTGTAAGGTTTAATATTGTGTCGAAAGTAGTTAGTTATGTGAATAATTTATTAAATAATTTTGAAACAATCTGATTAGCGCTATTACTAAATATTACTAAATAAATGAAGTATAACACTTGAAATGGGGAATCTCTTAATGTGAATAAATTCCTGATACCATATATATTAACATATACATGTACATGAAGATCTATCATCAACGAACATATTGTTTATGATTCACTTTCACTCCTCGCCACATACTCAGGCATATGGACTTTAATTTATAAATAGGGCCTACAACTCTTCATCCTCCATTCTTTGGCATTTTAAGTCTCGAGAGACGATCTTTTCCCTTGGCAACTTCCGTATAGCAAAGTGCTCATTACGCATGTCTGGTAGACCAAGGCTTTGGTATTATTAGTCTTTTCTGCAACCGTGACATGGTGCCCATTGCTTTGGCTATCCTGTTGTTAATTAATTTTTCCAAGGTAACAAAAATGGTCAACAATTTCCAGTGGCTGGCCATTAATGGTTACGTGAGATGCAGTACTTGTGTTCTGGACTAGTATTTTAGTCTTGTTTTGACTAATATTTAAGCCGAACTTCTGGCGAGCGTCAGATAATTTGTCAACCAGGGACTGAAGCTGAGTATCAGAATCAGCCACAATAGCTGCATAAATCAAAATAGAGGAGTTCTCTGACTTCCTCCTAACTTTGGCTTTTGACCGCAACCTTGATACTATTTAAGAGGTTTCCAGAGGATCTTGTATGGAGACATACACCTTCACTGATGTCGTTGTAAGCAGTAGGTAGGAGGAAGAATATGCCAAACAGAGTAGGTGCGAGCACACATCCCTGCTTGACACCACTGCTAACCTCAAAAGGTGCTGATTAGGCTTCATTGAATTTGACAGTACATTTCGTTTCCTCATGAAAGCACTCAGTGAACTTCAGTAATATGGAAGGGCAACCTATTTTCCTCAGGAGTTTGAAAAGGTTACATCTGCTGACCATGTCAAAGGCTTTAGTCAGATCAACGAAAACGATGTAAAGGTGTCTCTCTCTCTATCTCTCTCTCTCAGACTTCATTGTTTAATACATAATTTAATAGATCGCAAGGTCTTAAAAAGGGGAACTGAACTTTACTGTCGAGGTCATATAGTGACTGCTTTCTCAATAACTTGAAAACCTAGTTTGACTGTCTGCATCTTATTATGCACATATGAAGGGGGCTGGAGGTTCGACACCCGACTCGAGCAGAGTTGTGTTTACTGAGCGCCCACAGGCAGCTCGGAAAACCTTCTCCACAACTGGTCCACAAATATATACATATATATTTCTATGTGATGTTCTTGGAAAATGAGGGGGGGGGGAGGCACCATTAAAGTACCTTGCCTCGAGCTCAAGTTTTACTCACTACGACTCTGCCTCAGTTAGGCTTATTTCAAGAAAATTATTGAGTGCCTGTTTGTTTCTTCCACTCTTGACTGAATAGAAAGAAACGTTAGAGCCTTGGCCGGCAGCCAGTCTAGGAGATGGAAACCTACAGCAATTTGTGTGGTATCAGCCATCTCAGACTTCTGTGCCACGGCGGACCCCATTAAGTGTAAAGAGTTGTACTGGTCTGTGCGAGCCAATTTTCACTTTTAAAGTACTCTACGCAGGAAACTCTAAGAAAATCGGTAGAATCAAACCAGAAATTAGGAATTGTAGTAATGGATAAAATACAGATTAACATTTTGCCAACCATCTTGGAGTTACAGAAATTTAATTTTATATAGCCTACAAATAATTTAACGTAGGAGGAATTATCATAACACGAAGAAAAACTTACACATGTCATTAATATAATTTATATTTGATTAGTCTATCTAAAGACTTCTATATAAAGAAACCTCCGTTTTAATTTGTCATGTTTAATTATTATAAATTTAGTGTATCTCAATTTTCTGTTTTGTCTCAGTGCTTTGACTATTTATTTGTTCAACTTCCAAGTGGCAAAGTCAGAAATAAAGTTTTATCCATTTCTAAATTTTTTGATGCTCCTTAGAGAGAAAGCGAGGCCAGACATTTGTAAATAATGTTTTTAGTAACTTTAAACAATCGCAACTTTCAAACTGACCAATTTACGAGTACACTGTCTGTTTCAAAGTAGATATTAACGAGTATGGGGTGATCATGTATAGACAATTTTTGATAAACCCTAGTTGTGTAAGAGCAATACAATTTTGTGAATAAACTCGGTCCCAATGTTAGAGAACACGTTTCTAGGAAAAGAACACACAAGACAGACAATATTTAAGACAGACAATGCATTTGACAGACAATAAAAAAAAGAAAGTACATAAGACAAATAATATAAAAGACAGACAATACAAAAGACAGACAATACAAAACACAGACAAACATATGACAGACAATACAAAAGACTGACAATACAAAAGACAGAAAATTAATTTATTTAGCTTTAAAAACTTGAATTTGTGTTACATAAAAACAGCATGCATCTATCTATATATATAATTCTCTTCTTCGCTCAAGAGTTTGGACGAGCAAGAAGTAAAGGAAAGATTACTCTTATTTCTCCGGATAGTCACCCCACGAAAAAATAAGAGGGGTGGGGGAGAACAAGCGGGTATTCACCCCCCACTGGTCGTGCGATTTGCGTGCTGGACTGTCGTTTGGATTTATCAAACCCTGCCCGCTCCCATCCCCCTTCGGCCTGCGGGAGGTATGGACTAGGAAGTAAACTATCTTCAACTCTGAAGGAACATCCGAAAAAATGTAAAACATTTTACAAACATTTTACAAACACTAAATAGCAGTGCCGGACTTAACCATTGTGACCTGAAGTCATGGAAAGAGAACAAGTAATCTACTATGTATATTCAATTGTCACTAAATAGCAGGGCCGGACTTAACCATTGTGGGGCCAATGCGAAACGGATTTGGCGGGGCCCAGTTTGGGTAGGGATACGGATAATAAGTGAAAATTAAGAGTTTGTATTAGAAAATACATTCGTCTTTGCATTTTATTCATTCTTTTCTACGCACAGAATTACTTCACGAGCCTTGAGTGTAGCGAAGCCATACAGTATATTAAAAGAATTATGTTTCTTACATAGATCACGCTCAATAGCAAGAATTACCAAATGTGTTACAATCTATCTACAAGAATTGTTGACCTCAAGTAATTTTTCATATAGTTTGAGGCGGGTTAGGCTTCTGTCACTAGATTCCACAATTACGTGATAATACCGTTTTTTATCGCGCGTAGAATTGGTGTTTTCCATATAGAATGACACCCCAAAATGACAATTTTTGTCTATATATCTCTGGAGTTTGAGTTTTAAAAAGATTTTAATAATTTCCGGAGATTTCCAGGACTATTTCGTATATTTTGCAATTTCAGGAGATTTCCAGGAGCTTCTGGTAAATCAGGAGGCCGCAGGAAATCTGTTATAAGTTATAAAATGGTTTAATTTAATAATTTATACACCTAGAATTTGCGCGGGTCCTATGAAAAAGCGGGCCCACTGCGGTCGCAAAGGTTGCAGTGGCCTAATGCTGGCCCTGCAAAATATGCTACGCCGCTGATCAACTAGTTCTCCCATAATTCTATACCAAAACTAACGTTTTCTGATTACCAACGAAAAAAGTATTGAAATTTAACCCTAACAGGGTAGAATGTACACATGTGAAAAACGACACAGAATGTCCGAGCGTAAAAAATAATTACGAAGATAGAGAGTTAATACATACCGTAATATCAAACAAATAAATACCAAACAAAAATAATTCTTCAAACTAGAAGTGTACATTGTCTACTTTGTTTATTAGACATACTATATTTTTATAGTCACAGATATAAGGAACGAATTTATGTAAAAAATTATCTTGAAACAAAAATTTTAAGGTTAATTTTTATGAAATAATGAAATCAATGGACCTTCTTTTGTATTTTTAATGTCAAAGCAAAAAACTATCTGCGCAAAGTGTAGTTCTTAAAAATAGATCTAGATCTAAATCCATTCCATTTTTTCTAATGTCAACATTGTAAACAAAGCCTAGATCCATAAAATACTATAGCTTTAATAGAGTTGGTCAACTTTGGTTTTTTTTAAGGGTCTTAAGTTTGTTTTAGGGCTACAATACATACACTACGGTCTAAGCTAGTACCCAAGGAACATTTCTACCAAGTTTTATCAAGATTGGTCAAGCGGTTTTGATTTCTATGCAGGGACTACATACATACATACATACATACGCCTTACTTTCTACTTTATAGTAAAGATATAATGCAGGTAAATGTGGCTTTTGATTAGGCTTTCATTTCTTCCAAAGCTGAGCCCAATGATTTTCACTACCCATAGCGTTCTTGTCGCCGTCTTTCTCCACAGAAATCCTACTCGAATTTAAAAAAAAATTATTTATGATGGACTACAGGGGCGTAGTGGGCTGAGTTTTAAAGCGCTTGGCTTCATAAACGAGGGGTCCTGGGTTTAAATCTCTGTGTGGAATGGGATAATGAGTTTCGGGATTTTTAGAACGCTCTTGAGTCCAGCCAACTTTAAATGGTTACCTGAATTAGTTAGCGAACGTAAAGACCCTTGTTAACGGTAAACCGTCGGTCATAGAAACAGATGACCGCTACATCATCTGTCCCGTAGATCGCAATGTCTGAAACGGGTACTTACTTAAACTTAGATCATCCCTTGCAGTTCGGCACATTGGGCGAAAAGCTATCTCCACAAAGATCTGTTACTGGCAATGTCTCCAACCTATTCCCATCTGTTGTACACTTCGCTGAGATCCTCCATAAATGTGTGGAGCCAAGATCTAGGAGGACGTCCCTGTTTGATTTTTCCTCGTATAGGCTCCCATGTCATTGCAACTCTTGGAACTACACAAAATACTTAGACGACCACAACAGTAGCTAAAAGTAATGAAAACAACGGTAGTTATGTTTATGTCCCTTATTTATTTTTAAAACCACCATTCTATGGAAAGGTATGCAGATTATTGTAACTAGAAAAACTTCCAAATCTTCGAATCACAACACAGACACTCCATTCAATTATGACTCACATAGGAAACGAAAAATTCGTTCGTTATATAAACTTCCACGTTACATCTGCAGTTACAGCAATCTGTCAGTACACTGTTACTGTCTTCACACAAGTCTCCAGCCCTTCAGCTCCAATGACTTTTACGGGATGCGCTAAACTGGTTCTTATATTTCGGTACGGGACGTTTTGGCGCCGGGACGTTTTGGCGCGAGCCGTTTTGGCCTTATAATTTAAAAAGCACGTAGCTTTTATAACAATGTTTATTTCCCTCTACCTTAATATTGTATGTATAGTATGAATTCTAACACCGTTCAGCGAATTTTTTTTTGTGTTAATTATAAAGGTTTGCTTATTTCATGAATATAGGCTTATAATAAGTCAGATTCCTGAATGGAATACGAGCTGTCCAGAAAGGTCGTGACCTTATATATAAACAATATATCCGGGGAGACCAGCCGCCTTCTTAACGAAAAAAGTATATTGACACAATAGTGTTGTTGACTTAATCTTTGAAGAGGTTATCGTAACAAGTCATTAATGAACACTTGCTAAGTATATTAACACAGACGAAAGAATCAATGTAATTGTACAAACCTATCAACAAAGGAACATCATTGAATACCTCAAGGGACTTGCACACAACTTTTTAATGAACCCTTGAATTCCAGCGACTTAGGCAAATAACCATGGTGTCTGTCTTTGTATACTTAACTTGAAGTATTTTGAGAAACATGGTACATGTATTATATTTTTACTTATTATTAGCAAGTGTTTGGTATGTATAGCCGGAGATACCATACAGACATTAAATAAACAAATGTTAATGTCAACAAATAATTGCATCGATTTTTAGTCTATCATCGTTTCATTTTGTTTTTAATTTTAAAATAATATCTTAAAAAACTTTTTTGAAACTAAAAGTGTGCCTCTTAATAAACACACATACACAAGCCAAAATGTTTAATAAAGATAATGATGTCAAACACAAACACACATTTACATTTAGTACGTGAAAAATATGTCTTAACACAAACACTCATGCAAAACATAGATATGAATAATTCTTTTAAAAGAAATAATACAATAAACGTACATAATGTATTTCGCGCCAAAATGTCCCGTCGCCAAAACGGCTCGCGCCAAAACGGCTCGCGCCAAAACGGCGGCGCCAAAACGTCCAGCTTTGCTTAAATTTTTACCTTGTTGATGTTTTCGATAGATTTGGGTTGTTCCTATATCGATGTAAGCGCATAAATAACCAAGACTAGAGTGCGTTTCAGCCGATAACAGTCTAAATCAAGTATTGTAATGAAAGCAATACATTCCAAGTTGACAATGGAACTGTCTGTAGAGGAGACTAGAAACTTAGGAGGAAAAAACAAGAAGAAGCTGTTGCTTTGAGAGGGTGGGGCCTAGAAAAATTTATTTTCTTTCATACTACAGCTCGTAAATACAGAAAAGTTCTAAAACCTTACGATGAGTCGATACGTCTGGGCAATTCTAGCAGATAGTTAAAGTCCAGCAGACTTCGTCTCAGATGATACCCAATATACTTATCGGCTCGTCGTTTCCCAAACTGCTGTTGCTATGGACGCCTTTAAGAGTGTTTATCAGTCGACAATGTGTACCAAACACGTTGTTTTGGGGATTTCAAAGTAATTATTGTCCATATTTTGTTGATGTCTCTGAGTATTTTGTCTGTTCATATGCCAGACAATCTTTAATCTTTGTCTTACTAGGAACTTTAACTCATTAAATTGTAAGTTTAGATCTAGAATATCTGAAAATTTAAAAAAATATAAATCGTGCCTCTATTTGGTAATCTAAAGCTATTTTTAGTTTGCCTAGAATAAAAAAACAACTAATTTTACGTATGGTAATGGCACAGGGCTACTCGACTAGTTCCGCTGCGACTCGACCTGTTCCGCTGCTACTCGACTACTTCCGCTGCTACTAATATAAGTGTCATGTCTTGATATGTGCAAACAATATTAATGAAGTAGTCATTATTTTAAAAGTAATATGCAAATAGTTCAAACAAAAAAATAATGTGTCAAGTTGTGTCGTCCACAAGAAAGTGGGCGTAATAAATAGCTAAAACTGTACGGCAGTAGCGTGGCTAGGGATTAGGCAGCCCAGGGGACTTGGCTTTTTTAGGGGTCTTGCTTTTTGACATTCGACTTCCTGACATGATATAATGACGTAATTGTTACTGTCAAAAAGATAATTTTGGACTCTCATTTGGGGTCCTTAAGTGAGGGCCTGAGGGATTCTCAAATTTAAACTCCCCCTCCTCCACCCTAGCTACGCCACTGCTGTATGTTTATTATACATATAGATTGAAATTATTTAAGTTATACGTTTGACTTGACTTTATATGTTTAATCTTTTAATTTGATGATATATTCGCTCTATATGTAGACTAGCTATAGCTAGCTTTTTAGTAATCGCCTTTTACCGTCACATATCCTTTAGTCTATTGGACCGTTGGGGCACCACATAGAATCTGTCGACCGTCCTTCTCCATTCCTCTCTGTCATTAGCCTCAGCATCTCCTTTAATGTCAAGCCCATACATTCCTTTATGTTGTCTTCTCATCGTTTTCGCTGTCTGCCTTTTTTTTCTCCTGGTACTGTTCCCTCAAGGAAGGTCTTTGTGAGCGCTGACGACCAAATAATACGGCCATGGATATTTAGTTAGCGTTTTTTGAGAGTAGTTAGCAGGTCATCGTGGGGTCCAATCGCCGTTCTATGTGTAAGTTTGGATGGCACTAAAATGTGTCATTGCTCTCTTTTTCATAAACATAGAAAAACAAAATTGCTTAACTTTAAATCAGTCACGTGTTAGACGTCATCACCTTGGTAAATGATGAGTTCTTCCTGGCTACCTGTAACCCTTCTGTCCTACTCCTGCTCTCACCTTTCCCCCCCCCCCCTCAAGATATTTAAACACTTAAATGTTTTTGTTAAGGTTTCTTTTTTTTTTGCTAGTTTAAATTTGTTTGAAATTCGGAAGTCAGTTTTTCAATCTTGGAAGGGAAAAGGGGGGGGGGGTAAAAAAAAGGTCTTGTGATCAATACTGACGAGTGAAAAGCGATTTTCTTCTTTAGTCTAGACATCAGAACTTTTGAGTCCAGTCATGCGAGAAGCAGAGGATGTGTCTTTAAGTGGCTTTGAAATCTCGACACAATCACTTCTGGAGTTGTGTTCCAGCGGTGAAGGACAGGAGACGTGGGCCCCACCATCATTAGAGTGATTTCCCTTTTTTTTTTTTTTTTTTTTTCAGAAAAAGGAGAAAAGTGTTCCCAGAACACCCACCAAAGAACGATGCTTCTTTAAAAGCCATGGTTAGAAAGAATTTTTATTACAAACCTTATGTCAACTCACTCTGTCAGTCTGTCCGTTAAAATCTAAAATTTTTCAAAATTATTTCTTTTACCTGACAAAACAAGAATCAATGAAAAAAAATTAACCAATTAGTTAATTAATTAAATATTGTTAACAAATTAGTTCGTTTGGTATCTCGAACAAGGGAAAGAAATTGTACTTGACTCAGATGTGGTATAAGCTGCATTAGTCTCCTTTATAGGTCATCGTCTGAGTCTTAGTGAACACAAACCTGAAAAATAGTGCGAGACTATAGAAACAATAGATACAATCTTCCCTTTTCATGAGCTCTCCACTAGTAGAGTGGTTACCGTGTTGGCTTGAGAAGATTGAGTTCGAATTCAGATCGCTCCCAACTTTTTTTTTTATAAATGCTTTTTTATTTCTAGTCTTATCTATTACAAATTAATTACATGTCTGATCCAAACAAACTGATACAATTACTCTTAATATAAGTTTTATTTATTTGTATATTTTTTGTGCTACTAATTGTAGTCAGGTGGCATGAGAACTATGGATAAAAGTTTTCCCAATGTTTTTAAACGCCTTGCAAACACTCAACTCAAGTTTTATCATTGCATTTAAATGTCCAGTTTCTATTTGATTTAAAATCGAGCTCCTCTCGGCTAAGTAGCGAAGACAGTTTCTTCCTTGTTCACGTATACTATTATAGCAAAACAGTTCTTATCATCCCAAGGTATACATCTTACTCTCCTCTCATGTGTAGCACATAATGTTAATATATATATGAAAGTACTTCTGTTTATCCTTCTACTAAAACAGCCTTCATATTCTTTTAATGTTCCAGACTCGATGAATTCTGTGTTTTTAAAACAGGCCGCGGGTAGCTTCTTGACATTGACTTGAATACTGACATACGTGCATTACGCACAACCGCGGGACAAGAGTGTGGAATTAAATGGCCAGCGACTAGAGAATGTGGATTTTAAATGGCCTGCCACAAGAGGGAGAGGTATTAAATGGCCAGCGACTAGAGAATGTGGATTTTAAATGGCCTGCCTCAAAAGGGAGTGGTATTAAATGGCCCGAGACGATAGAGTGGGAATTTTTAATGGCCCGCGACAAGGCAAGTGAAATTAAATGGCCCGCGACTAGAGAGTGTGGATTTTAAATGGCCCGCGGGATGAACATGGTTGGGCATCACTGGTTTTCTAAACCTGGACTTTTACCTCAGCTTTTACTCTTCAAATTGAATCTATAATCAATATAATCACTGTAATCACTATAATCACTATAATCACGATTATCTGCTAATATCCACTTGTCTTAATTTCAACAGTCTTACTCAACAGACTGTTGTGACACAATCCACAGCAAAAGAATAAAAAGCTAGATTATAATTCCTGCACACAAATATTTATTGACTAAAAACAATAGTTCTCCTTGACAAGAATATAAATGGAGCAGACACGACACATTTACTCACCAACTAGACCACAGTGCCCCTTTTCTCTGCTTCTGGGGCTCCTTAAAACAAACCCCGTGAATTTAAAACCAACTAACAGTTACTTGACTGGAACCCAAAAGGAAATGGAAAATGGGCAGACCCAAGCAAACCAAAAAGAGGTCAGTCATCAGTGAAGCTGAGGGTACTGGAATGACATGGGAGAAAATGAAGAAAGCTGCTTAGAACCGAGTTCGGTGGAGAGGTGTGGTTGCGGCCCTATGCTCTCCTGGGAATACACAGGATTAAGTCAAGTAAGTCAACAGTTACTATACGTCATGTTTGGCCAACCGTGAAATACGGCCAAGTGTGCGTATCTGAGAAGTTAGTGGACAGGAGAGCTAGTCACGAGTGTATGTTGGCATCAACGAGAAAGAAAACATCTAGTAGATTCGTTTGTGTTAAATGTTAAGCTTATGTTCATATATTGTTATTAAATTCTATGCAAATAAAGATTTAAAGGCACTTGTATCACCACAAGATCTTTATTGTGCTCCAAACTATTATGGCTCACTACGCCGTTTTACAAACATAACATTCTGTTCTACACTAGAGTTTCTACAAGTTTATAAACCATTTTGTATTCCAGTCTGAAATTCGGCAGACATTACAATAGAATTCACGTTTCTAAGATGACTCTTTTTTGACCTACCTATTTCGCCACACACGACGCGGACGACTTTCCTATCTTGTCATCTGGGCCTTTTAAAAGTAAACTAATTTTTGTCATAGAAGCCAGTAGAATAATAGAATAAAAGCCCCCGAAAAATCGTTCCTTTATGCAATAGTAAAATCTATTACTTTTTACTGCAAGTAAGGGGACAGAATCAGCTTTGAAACTCATACGGAGTGACTGTGGCGTTATTGATTACTTTGTACAGGGCTCTGTGGTAAAGTGATCTACGGTACAAGCATGTAGAACATTGTGTTAACCCTTTACTCCCTAAAGTTAGTTCTAATATTGTCAGTGTTGCTTTCCGCATTCATGCAAACCCACACAAAAAAATGGCCTAGAGTCCCACGTGGAATCTGATGGAAAATACGAGCCCTTACACTGTTTGTATTGGATACTTTTGATCAGTGACCAGTTATCTATATTTTGGACACTGGTAATATTTGGATTTAAAATAGGTCAAGGTAACCAAAGATGTTGGTAACTTTTTTTTTTGTAAGAATTTTTCTTCCATGGGAATGATGGGATAGGTCAACTCGTTTTACAAAGCTTCCTTTCTGCGTATGTCTGTCTGGTACAAATTTTGTAGGTATTTCTTCCAGTTCCCATTCTCGGATCAAGTTGACGTTTCGCATATTTATTCTTAGTCCATGACAATACATGAAACATAAAAAATTAACCAATTAGTTTATCGATTAGTAGTAATTCATTAATTATATTTTATATAGAAAAAGGGAGCCATACATTTCAGTATTGAGATCTGTGACAGTGATTTTTTCGTTTTTTCCCATCAGATAATATTTTTTTTTTTAAATCTCTAGTTTGTGTTAACAAATTTATCAGTATATAAATAAACACGCAAGCATGGAGTGAGAATGTTGCTGTCCTTGAACTTGACCTTTAGCTCGACTGCCCTAAATGCTCATCAGGTTTGTTTTTTTTAAATGACCTACTAATATACCTATTCATTTCTGAGGTAAGAGTGGAGCAGTGGAATCACAAGGGTTGGTGTCACCTGGTGCGGTCCGCACACCTCACATTCCTAGAGGCGCCTGTTGAGTTTATTGCGATTAATCGGACTAATCGTTTATACCGCGAATGATCATCGGTCTCTGATAAGACTCCATTACGAGAAAAGCGCAAACAGGGACATCCTAGTACAACTTGTCGCCACACTTTCATGTAGGTGGGAGGAGGCTTCAGACATTGCCAGTGACAGATTTTTGTAAAAGCAGCTTACCGCCCAATGCGCCGAACGACGCGGAAGGATCTAAGGCAGTAAGCATAGCACATAAGGTTTTTTAAATAAAAGGTTTAATAGCAGGATAATGCACTGTAGATACCTCAGAATAGTACTTAGGTTTAGTTCACGTAGGTTCTATATTGCAAAAGTGCTTTTTCAGGAAAGATGAGCCCACCTAGTGACGAGACTGAGAGAGACTCAAGGTCACTTTACCAATTCATTACCTCCTATCTCTTGATGCTATCTCGCTCACGCGCCCTTACAGAGTTCCATTTCTCTTTATTGCCTTCCTCCTCTTTACAGAAAGCACTTCCGGGAAACTCCAATCACGAGACAAGTTTCCGGGAATCCCCAATCACGAAACCCCCTTTCCGGGTAAATCCAATCTTAAGACCAGTGTAAAGTGCTATGCCTTCACGACCTTGTTACTGCTGGGTGGGAGGGGGGTAGAGCTACTCTAGGTCACATGAAAACAAGTAGGTAGTTTTTATATTATGTTTCTCATTTGACTGTCTGCGTTTGAACTTTTTGAACTAGCGGTCACCTCTAATAGGTAATCGAAGAATAAATGTTATAAATACATTCATTCTTATTTCTTCTGACCTTATTTTAAGCTTTAAATAAATGCTAAATATTACTTGAATTTTAAATTTTTTTGTGCCCTATAATGCACAATTATCATCATTGTGACGATCACACTTGCCACACTTATCAATACTTGACAATTCAATGAAATGAAGAAACAAACATCTTTCTGCATTTTCTTGAAACTTCTTTAATAACTTCTTCAACTTTCACATCAAATTAACTTCTTAATTCAATAATAACTTGACTTGATAATTCATAAATAAAACTTAAATGATACATGAAACTTCACTTAGTATAACTTCAACTCCAACTACCAAAACTTTACTTAATGGACCCGCTAATATCATAAAACTTATTACTGAGCGAGGACCAACGCTCTACAAGAACTACTACTATGCGAGGACCCCGTCTGACTGACTCTCCCCTAATTTATACTTTCTTTGATCGTACGTTCCAGAATCCTGGAACCTTCTCCGATAATTATTTTAGTAACTTTGACCTTCTAGAAGCTGACGTGTGCTATTTTTTTTCCCTTAACCTCTTTCTTCGATTGAATATCAAAATTAACTTGTTTACGCTGGACACTTGCACTGGTTTGAACTCGAGCTTCTAGAAACTGGTCGAAGTAGGTCACAGACTACACTCGTGACATTACCCCCTTGCCTTTTTAGCATTTTGTATGCAATATAAAATGCTTAAAATAAAAATATAACATATGCCTACAACATTGATAAAATTGCATATAAAAGCAAGTAGTATAGCATATGCCTAAAACACTGATATAATTGTTCTATTGAATGTACAAAACTCAAAACTAAAAAACAAAAAATGTTTCATTATCGATGATAGCTGTCGATGATAGCTGTTTGACGCAAGTCGTTGACGAGTTCAGGGTCAGTATTGAAGCCAGGACACATTGTCCGTATGTTCCAGCTTGCAAAATGCATTAAAGTTGAGGGTTTTCTTTTGATTGTATTAGCATGTGCGGGTGAGCAGCTTGCGTTTTAATTTTGTCTTATCATACATGAAATTTGCATCACCGCAAGGCAAAGTTAATGTAATTTGAGCTTACTCACCAAACCTTGCTGCACCGAAAGAGGACAAAGACAGATTCTTTCAAGCACTAGAGGACGTAATTAAAAATATCCCAAAGTCCGAGCCCCTCTATATAAATGAAGACTTTAATGCCCGTGTTGGTGATGGAAATGATGCATGGCCAAAATGCTTGGGACCTCATGGTGTTGGCCAAATCAACGACAATGGCCAAAGGCTACCCGAGTTCTGTTGCTCTTATGAACTGTGTTTGGCAAATACATACTTTTCTGGCAAGGAACGCCACAAAGTCTCTTAGCAGCACCCACGCTCAAAAAGGTTGCATCAGCTTGACCTCTGCATCACCCGAAGAATGGATCTTAAAAGTGTCATCCACACCCGTTCGTACCATAGTGCGGACTGCAACTCAGACCATTCACTAGTGCTAAGCAAGATCAAACTACTTCTCAAGAAGGCTTATACTTCCACTCAACCCAGAACTAGGCGAATTAACGTCAACCATGTAGGTGACCCAGAGAAGTGTGCACTCTTTGGGGAGCTTTTAACAGTTCAATCCCCTCGTTAAGTGATGAAGAAGACATCTCTGTCAGATGGGAGAAATTAAGAGATGTAATCTACAGTTTAGCAATTACTGCCTTTGAGGCTCAAAAGCACAAAAATGTAGACTGGTTTGGGGCGAATCCATCAGAGATGTAACCTTGCATCGTGTATAAAGTTTAAATCACTTCACTCTGTCTGTTTGGTAAAAAATTGGAATTTGGCACAATTATTTTTTACCTGGCGTAACAAGATTCAATAAAAAAAATTGACCAATTAGTTTATTCGCTATATTTAATTAATTTTTTAGTTTAGTATTAAACAAGGGAAAGAATATTTACTTGACAGTGGTGGTATAAGTTTAGTCCCTTATAAAGATTTTGTAAAGAGAAATAGGTCGCGGCTTTAAAGCTTGAAGCAAGCAATAGATAACTTTAAAACCTTCTATCTTCGTAAGCGCTTCGCTGGCACAGTGGTTAAAGTATTGGCTTGAGGAGGTTTGTTCCCTCGAGTTTGATTTCAAGCCTATCTATTTTTTCTTTTATAAATGCATTTAAACAGGTATCACAGTAACCTTCACCCAGATAAAACCTTCTTTCTCGACGGGGGATGGGATCGGGCAGGGTTTGAACCAGGGACCATCGATAAATCCAACGACAGTCCAGCGCGCAAACCGTACAACGAGGTGGACATCATTGAGAGTCTAGATCTATTACCAATTTAAATACATGACTGTTTCAAACTAACTGAATGCTGTTGTTTTTTTTTTTCAAGCATTTAAAAAAAAAATATTTTCTTGTTTTAAATTGTAGAATAAAAAAAAAGATTCAACAGATAAAACAAAGAGTAGATAACTGAGAATAACTTTCAGTAGGAAAAAGTCCGACATAATATCCTTTAAGCGGACTTATTTCTCTTACTGCGTCATTTCCTTAAAGGGTTGTCTTCTCTTTAATCTCCCTTTTTGGTTTTCCTTCTGCCCGTTGCTAAAGACACTGTCTCTGCACCAAAGTTCTTTTTCAAACGCCAAATATATCACTGCCTCAACGACCTTGTTACTACTGGGTGGAAGTCGGGGGGGGGGGGGGGTTGCAGGTACACTAGGTCACATCGAAACAAGGAGGTGATTTTTATATTGTTTCTCACGTGACTGTCTGCTTCTAAGCTAGCGATCATCTCAAATTGGTAATCGACGAATAAATGTTATAATTTCATTTATTCAAATTTTTATTACCTTATTTATAGCTTTAAATAAATGATATATATTACTTTGAACTACATATCTCTCTAAATGAAATCTTTTGCATTTTACAACTTTAATATTTGTGAAATGTGAGAACTTTAACAAAAATTTTAAGAAGCCTCAAAAGAGGCATAGAAAAAAAGCCTAGGCCCAAGGATTACTATGATGACAACGCTAAAATTGAATAACGCCAATTCTGAGGTTTCCTTAAAAAAAAAGGCGTTTCATTTCATATTCAAAAAAGTATTGTTTATACTCTCGGTATCACGCTACCTTTAGTAACGCAACAACTTTTTTGTTTTCTTGTAACGCTTAGAGCGCTTTCTTTCTAACTCAGAATACATCAATTGTACTTCCAATAATTCCTTTTGATTTTTATAAACTCATTATCCGTAAAATTATTAAAAGGTTTTAAAAAATCATTTAATTAAAGATAACATAAATCCGAGATCACAACAATTATTCACAGATTATAACAATCATTCACAGGTTATAACAATCATTCCCATATTATAACAATCATTCACAGATAAAAGCAATCATTTACAGATAACAGCATTCATTCACAGATCACAACAATCGTCAAAGTTAACAGTAATCATTCACAGATTACAACATTTATTCACAGATCGCAACAAACATTCACAGATAACAGAAATCTTCAAAGATCACAACAATCATTCCCATATTACAGCAATCATTTACAGATCACAACAATCATTCACAGATCACAGCTCATTCACAGATCACAACAATCATTCACAGATCACAACACTCATTCACAGATCACAACACTCATTCACAGATCAAAACACTCATTCACAGATCACAACAATCATTCACAGATCACAACAATCATTCACAGATCAAAACACTCATTCACAGATCACAACAATCATTCACAGATCACAACAATCATTCACAGATAACAACGGATTTAAAAACTACAAAAAATGAAATAAGCCTCATGCGTTGGATTCATTTATATATAGGTGTCACGTAGCAGACGAACTGCAGGCAGTAACCTTAGCAAATAGATACTCCTTTTTTCCAGAAGGTTCTAACGGTACTTCTATGACGTCATTGCGGGGGCTTTGTTTAGCCCAGGGCTTTCTTTTTGTTGAGCTAGATTTCGCAGTTTGTAGATTTACTTTAAAGAGTCAAGTCGCATATATTTTCAATTGTAGAAATATTTGTCTGAATTTATTTGATAACAAGCTATGAAGAAGATAACGAATTAGTAGTTTTATTTGTACATTTTGTATATTGTGACTGATTCCTAGTTCCTGAATTAAAGTTTTGAATTTTGAATCATAGGATCTTCTTTATTTGAATTTCTTACGATATTTAATATCTACATAAGAATCTCCGACATCACAATAAACAACAAAATAGCGCGGACAAAATAGCGCCGACAAAATAGCGCGGACCAAAGAGCGCCGACAAAATGGCGCAGAAAAAAATCTATTTTAGTCTTATCTTATCTTATATAATACAGACGTTACTTCAAAAAAGAAGATGATTACGTCCTACGCGTCATGCATTTAGTCATGCATATTAACCAATGACTTAAATTCTGCCAAGTCACTGGTTTTTCTGGCTAGCTCAGGCAACCCATTCCATGCTCTAATAGCACTAGGGAAGGAGTATTTGTACAAATTTGTTCTAGCATAGGGGACAAGGAATGTGCCTTTATTTTTGTGTCTTTCAGCGTATTTTATTAAGTTTTGTTTTTGTATTTGAAGATAATGGTTCAGTGTTTTATGTATAATTGCTACTTTACTTTTAAGTTTTCTGTCCTGAAGGCTTTCTAAATTGAGTGATTTTACTAAAGGTGTTACTCTAGTCAAATGTGAATATTCATTTCTTATGAATCTCACTGTTCTATTTTGTGTCTGTTCCAGTTTCTTAATGTTTTTTTGAGTTGATGGGTCCCAAACAGAGGATGCATATTCTATTATTGGCCTAACCAAGGTTAAATAACATTTTAGTTTTATGTTCTTATTTGATTTATAGAAATTTCTTTTAATAAACCCTAATGTACAAATGTCTTCTGTCCTGAAGGCGTTCTAAATTTAGTGATTTTACTATAGGTGTTACTCTGGTTAAGTGTGTTTTTTTGTTACTCTTAACAACTGACATTTTTCTGGGTGGAAAGACATGCTCCAATTTGATTCCCCTTTCTGTAATTCATCTAATTCTCTTTGTAAAATATCTGTGTCTTGTGTTGTTTTTATTGTTCTATATATTATGCAATCATCTGCAAATAATCTGACTTTTGTTCCTAAACTAATGCAATTTGGTAAATCATTTATGTAAATTTAAAATAGTAGTGGACCCAAGACTGTTCCTTGAGGTACACCTGAGTTTACTGTTATTGGTGTTGATTTAAAGCCATTTATTATTACAGTTTGTTCTCTCCCTATCAGAAAATCTTTAATCCACTGATGCAGTGGACCATTAATGCCGAAATATTTTAATTTTTTAAGCAAACTATGGTGGTGAACTTTGTCAAAAGCCTTGGAAAAATCTAGTAAAATAGCATCTATTTGTGCACTGTTATCTAAACCTTTTGAAAAATCGTCAATTAGTCCTATTAGTTGTGTTTCACATGATCTATATTTCCTAAAGCCATGTTGGTATGGGGTGATAACATTATGTTTGTCTAAGTGGTTTATGATGTTGCTACATATTATGTGTTCTAGGATTTTACATGTGATACTGGTCTGTAGTTTCCTGGATCAGATTTTTCTCCTTTTTTAAATAGGGGGGTGACATTAGCTTCTTTCCAGTCCTTTGGTACTCTGCCTTGGTTAAGCGATGCCTGAAAGAGTATTTTGAACACTGGGGCTAGCTCATTGCTTAGTTCTTTGAGTAATCTAGCTGGAATACCATCAGGTCCAGATGCTTTATTTGGTTTGGTGTTGGATAATAGTTTTTGAATTCCATTTTCTTGTACTACTAAATCTTCTATGTTGTCTACTTGGTTCAAATTAAGAAATATGTCTTTGTCTCCTGGGGCTGAGAATGCTGATGTTAAGTATTTGTTTAGGATGTTTGCTTTAGTTTCATTGTCATTATATATTATGTTATGTCATTTTGAAAGAAATACTTTAGATATCGTAAAATATTAACAGAGCCAATATTTTATTTTTGCTTGAATGTTATCATAATTTTTCAGTCATTTTGCAGGAAACACTTTAGATATCTTAAAACAGAAATAAGCAAAAATCATAATAAGGTAAAATGAATAATTTCAAAATATAGAATTTATTGACATTATAAAAGTGTACTTCGAAAACACGCAAAGATACTTCTCAAATTTACACACACAAACTTTCACAAAGTTAAATTGTAGAAAATGTCACGTAGAAATTCCATCAAATTTGACATCTATTTGATGGTGTTAGACAAAGACGGACAGGAAATAGCAAAATCAGTGATTGAATTGGTCAGTCACTGCCTGAGATTAAACAAAGACGCCCTGTTTTGATCAAAGAAAGTGCCGCAGATTTCTGATTCTAGTATAACACACTTTCGTATTTTCCTATTCTATTCTGCCGGGTCACCACATTTCAAAATCCTATTTTTTAGCAAGTTATGCATTTTAATCAAATGTGAAAAAGGGGAATGATATAAAAATGTAAAGTACTCTCGTTCTCTGCAAATATGGCATACTTTCAGATCTATTAATATTGAAAATGACGGAGACATCAACAAAAATGATTCCCAGGACATTAAATTACTAATAATCTGGTACTTTTATATACATCATATATAAGTCGGCGCTATTTTGTCGGGAAATTTCGCGCTATTTTGTCGGCGCAATTTTGTCCGCGCTATTTTGTCGGCGCTATTTTGTCCGCGCTATTTTGACGGGTCACCACAACGAACAAACTGTGACAGTAGGTAATGTTTTAATATACTTTAATAGAACCTTCCCCTTTTTTTTTACTTTGGTGGCTTTACATACAAGGCTTAGCTGGGTCTGAAACCTTGCAGATTTTCTTAATCTTTGGACTCGAATACCAGCCTGTATTATTGCCTTGGCATCGCCAATATTAGAATAATATTTGAAAAGCGCAATCCTCTTTGGTGCATAGAGTCAATTCAATCTCTTACCAAATCATCAATCTTCAAAGTAATCATTTATCAATGTAGACATAGCATAAGATTAGGCAATCATTTATCAATGTATACATAGCATTAGATTTTCTGTACAAAAGACTAGTTTTAAAAGAACACAGACGAAATCTTTGAATGGAGGAAATAGATTGTCAATCTCCTAGCAACCAGTTTCTCGAAATAACCAGCCTTCTCTTCTTGTTTTAGCCTTCTTTGTCAAATTGTATTTCAGTCAACTGTCAACTTTAGAGAAGTGCTGACGTCTCTTCGATTGGTTAAAAAAAGACAACGTTAAGTAGGGTGTGTGCTAAAAGAGAACTCCAGCATAGAATAAAAAAGAAAACTGAAGAAATCGGATGTGTTGTTTCTTAGGCGTTAGTAGAATTAATCTTTTATATTAATGCAAAAAAGTTCCTTTCGCAGATATTCATCAGACCTGAATCAAAGATGTTATTGCTGATGTTGTATCTAAATGACTTCTTTTATCACTTTACTGTGTTATCGTTCATGAAAAACATCGTGAAAGCCCTGTTTGTTCGCAGACTTTATTTACCCCTAAAATCCGAGCTTATTCCGAGAATATTTGTATCCATTTTTGAAAATCGTGATTAAGCTTCTCTCTAAACGTTCATTACGCTTGAGTTTTCCCGGGGCATATCGTTAGATTGGGGCAAGGCATATCGTTAGATTGGGGCAAGGCATATTATTAGATTGGGGCAAGGCATATCGTTAGATTTGGGCAAGGCTTATCATTAGATTGGGGCAAGGCATATCATTAGATTGGGGTAAGACATATCATTAGATTGGGGCAAGGCATATCGTTAGATTGGGGCAAGGCTTATCATTAGATTGGGGCAAGGCATATCGTTAGATTGGGGCAAGGCATTTCATATGTCGAAAAATAAACATTTAGAGGCGCCATCTACATGCATGTTTTGGAGTGTGTGTGTGTGTGTGTTTATATGGTGACGGTGGGAGGAGGTTAGCCCCATTGGTTGTGAATGATGCAACACAGGGGGCATTGTCGTCACATGTTCTTAGAGCAGACGACTCCAGAACGTGAGACTGAAAGGTTGTGTTATTGTAGTGAGTTAGATTTTTGTTAAAAAATATTACTTAAGTTTATAACATTTATTTCATTGATCACAAGGGCTCCACAGCCACATGAGGAAGTGTGCTCTGAGATGAACCATAGTCGTCCTACGACTGAAGGAGGCCAATGGATGGATGGATTACTACAACGGTTTTAGCTGTCTACCCGTAGTTTGGTGCTACCAGTCAAATACCGGTTACAACACTCCAGTCATTGAGAAGTCTTTGCTTATCACTAAGTCAGGCCTGATGTTAATCGTAATAGAAAGATACAAACATCTTTGACTTAGTTACATAAACTTAGGTCTTACTGCGCCTTTCGGCGCATTTGGTTGCAAGCTGTCTACACAAAGATCTGTCAATGGCATTGTTATGAAGCCTCATTCCACCTGGTGTCCACTGCTCTGATGTCCTTCATGAAAGTGTGGCGCCAAGTTATACGAGTACGTCCCTGTTTACGCTGTCCTCGTAAGGCCTCCATGTTATCGCAACTCTTGGTATGCGTAGTTCATTTAGTCGGAGAACATGTCAAGTAAACCTCATGCGACACTCTGTCACAACCTTACTAAGGGGTCGACTCCCAGTTCGGCATAGGATTTCCTTGATTGAGACCCGATCGCTATAACTGACCTCTAAAATCCGTCTTAGCCATCATAGTTGATCCACATTTAGTCTTTTTACAATTTTTGCAGATGACTTCCATGTCCTCACATGCATATGTTGCTGTTGGAATGACGATAGTTCGAAGAAGGTGTATTTTTGTCCAATGGTTTGGCTTACCCAAATAGACTGCAGCTTTTGGAAAGGCATACAAACAAGCTTAAGTCCAATAAAAATAGCCTATGTATTTAAACACCGAATTAAAGTTATCTGCTAACCTAAGAACATTTTTCAAAGAGTTTTTAGAGAGAGACAGCAGAGAGACACAGAGAGACAGAGAAAGAGAGATAAGTATAGGATATATATTAGTATAAAAGCTCACAAATAGAGTATGATTGCTGAAAGAATAATACCAAAGAACTAACTTAACACTTCTGACACCAATGGAACATAGTCACAGTAAAGACTAAATCTAAATTGCATGTTTCTCGGACGCTGTCCTAAGTGGCAGCTCCACTTTCCTTGGACATTTGTTTATTGATTGAAATTCGCCGAGTCAATGACAGACTTCTCTTTCCTCGAAAATGCCCTGTCTACTACTAGACCCTTCTCTGACCAATGTCCACTATCAAGGCTTTACTCTTTTTTTTTTATCTTCTTCTAGTGAACCCGTCAATAAAATAAAAGGTTTTAGTGTCTCTCTGTAGTCCTGTAATCAAATTACATTTCCATTTATCTGGGTCAATTATCTTATCTTATATTATCTTCAGTGAAACAAGAAGTACTAACACGAAAAGAACAAAAAAGCCTTAGAACAGTGCAGAGATAAGACAATATTAAAATAAGATATGGTCGAAATAGCTTCAACTGTTTGTGTTCATGTCTCTGTTGATATGTCTGTTGATGTGTACGTCGATGTTAGTGTTTGTGTCTTTGCTGATGTTAGTGTTGATGTGTGTGTTGATGTCTCTGATGATGTTTGTGTCGATATTTGCGTTGATGTTTGTGTTGATATATGTGTTGATGTTTGTGTTGATGTGTGTTGGTGTTTGTGTCGATGCTTGTGTTGATGTGATTTTTATGTTTGTCCTGACGTTGTATTGATGCTTGTGTCGGTTTGTGTTGATGCCTCTTTTGATGTTTATGTCGCTGTTTGTGTTGAAGTCTGTTTTGGTGTTTGTGTGATTGTGTGTTGATGTCTCTATTGATGTTTGTGTTGATGTATCTGTTGATGTTACTCTGGATATGTTTATTTTGATATCCTTGTTTATTTTCGATGTGTATGTTGATATTACTTTTGATGCTGCTGTTGATGTTGGTATTGACGTTTGTTTTAATTTATAACCAATTAGTTTTTTACATTACATACTGTATATATATATATCATGGGCGTAGCCGAGGGGGGTTGGGGTTCAAAGTTCGAGTTAAAGAAAACCTACCAGGGGGGTTCGAGTTTAATACCTCCTACTAGGGGGTTTTGCAGTTAAATCTTCCTCTTCTATAAAACAAAAAAAATGCAAACGACAATCCCCAAATTTCAAGAGCACAGTTAAGGAAGATTTTGATTTTAAATTTCAAGAGCACAGTTAAGGTCGATTTTGATTTTAAAAACCCCTCCAAAATTTACGATAAACACCCTCTTCAATATAAAAAAAGCAAATTAGACACTCAAAATTCTATGAGCGTATCCAAAGGGGTTTTGAGTTTACCCCCCCCCCCCCCTTTTCAGTAGGGTTTAAAGCTAAAAAATACCTCTTCAATATGAAAAAAAAAAAGAAAATTACGCACTCAAAATGTTATAAGCTTAGCTAAATTGGTTTTGACTCAGTTTTGAGTTTAAACACCCCTTCAGCGATGTTTGAAGGTAAAAAATACCTCTTTAATATTAAAAACAAAGCAAATTATACACTAAAAATTCTATGAGTGTAGTCAAAGGTGTTTTGAGTTTAAACTCCCCTCCAGTGTAGTTTGAAGCTAAAAAAAAATACCTCTTCCATATAAAAAAAAAAGCAAATTACACACTCTAAAATCTATGAGCGGTGTTTGAAGCTAAAAAATACATCTTCAGTGTAAGAAAAAAAAGCAAATTACGCACTCAAAATGCTATGAGCGTTGCCAAAAGGGGTTTTGACTTTAAACCCCCCCCCCCCCCTTCAGAGGGGTTTGATGCTAAAAAATACCTCTTCAATATAAAAAAAGCAAATTACACACTCAAATAATTTGAGTGTAGCCAATCCAATTTGGGGGTTTTTAGTCTAAACCCCTCTCCTACAGTTTGCTTTTTTTAAAGTTTAAAAGCTCTCGAGATTGTTTGGAGTTTAAGATCCCTCTACAATGCATTTTGAGGTGGAAAACCTCTATCTTCAATAATATTCTAAAGCAAACTACAGCTACTAAATTCTATTACCGTAGCTAAATGGGGTTTTGAATTAAACAAAAACAAACAACTCCACAGAGATTTTTTACTTTAAAACCCTCAATGATTTTGACGATAAAACTTCTCATTTCGATATAAAATCTACAGCCAACTACAGTCACTTAATTCCAAAAGCGTATTCAAGAGAGGTTACACATTTCTACCAGTGTCGGGGCTCCATTAATAAAGTGCAGTGAATAGTCATCTGCCGAAATTGAAAAACACTAAATGTGGCTTAACAAAGATGGCTAAGACGGATTTTAGGAGTCAGTTATGGAGATCGGGTCTTAATCAAGGAAATCCTATGCCGAACTGGGAGTCGACCCCTTAGTAAGATTGTGACAGATCGTCGCATGAGGTTTGCGGGACAGGTTCTTCGACAAAATGAATTATGCATAAGAACAATTGCGATGACATCCTATTACAACTTGGCGCCACACATTCAAGGAGGTCCTCAGAGCAGGTGGGAAGAGGCTTCAGACATTACCAGTGACAGATTTTGTGGAAACAGCTTGCCGTCAAATGAGTCCGAAAGGCGAGGGAGGGTCTAAGTCAGTAAGAATAGCACATTCAGTTTTTGAAATAAAACTTTTTAATAACAGGTAAATGCACTGTAGATACCTCAGAATATGCATTTTGTTGGCTTTCAATACCAGAAATAGTACTTGGCGACGGGGCTTCGCCCCGCGCTGGGGGAGCTACTAGCGCTCCCCCAGACCCCCCTGCTAGTAATGGCGGGGAATCTACAATTTTTCCACTAACTCCAGGAAGAACCTATTCTAGGGCACAATAAATGTCTTCCGAAAGAATTAAGGGTCAGAATGTAATAAAGATTATGTACACACACACACATAAATAGTAATACATTTTTTTTGGAGGGGGGGGGGTCGGTGGAGGGGGGCTAAAAAAAATCCCCCTACCCCCCCCCCCGAAAAAAATTATGGCTACGCCCATGATATATATATATATATATATATATATATATATATATATATATATATATATATATATATATCATTGGCCTCCTTCAGTCGTAGAACGACTATTGTTCATCTCAGAGCAAGTGAGATGAAAGCCTGGGCATTGATTATGGTCGGAACGATGTCGCCCACACAGCAGTTCCCCCCTCATCGCGCTGCTGATGTGACCAATGGAACGGAATATCCAATACAGTTTGGGATCAGTAGCGCCGCAGTCTGCCTAAGGGTTCACCAGCTCCTGATTTTTCCTCAGGGTTGTCTCCCGAAGCCTTTCCCGTGTTTGGGTATAGCCGCAGGGCAGCGGAGGTTTGGATTCAGAATTTTGCTTCTACTAGATGGTTAGCCAACCAAGGCTAACGAGCCACTCCTGCCCGAAGCTTACTGGTTTAGGCGCCAGTTGCTCGCCTTTGCCCCTTCTCCTGTCTGAGGTAACGGTTCCGCCAGGCTCAATAACTGAGCCACACGTGAAGGCCAGGAGTTGGTTGTCAGAGGCTATTTGAGACGCATGCCATATAAATATAAATATATATATATATATATATATATATATATATATATATATATAGAGAGAGAGAGAGAGAGAGAGAGAGAGAGAGAGAGAGGTTCTACTACGTGGCCGTAGATAAGTAGGGCCTAAAATCTCTTTCCATGAAATCAAATATGATTATGAAGTCCGATCCTTGCTTTGGAAATTCGATTACATTCGAATAGTACAGAATAATGTACAAATACACAGTTGGCCTATACAGTCTAAACACACTTTGTTGTTCTTAGCATCTGAAATAGAACTAAGGAGATACTGCCATCTTATCCAGTCATTTATACCAAAGTAGAGAGAAAGATTGCATTGTTTGTATTAAGCACTGAAACTCTAGTGTGAAATGTCAAACTGATTGGGTTGTCTGAAAGGATTCCAAGAAACTGCCCACTACCATCAGTTGTAGTGTAAAAACAAGCCGCTAACTGATGATTTCTAGAATGGTGCAGAAATGATTAAGCTTCATAATTTTTTCTTCCTGTTGACAGAGAAGATAGAAGGGCAGTGACAGAAAAAATAATAAAGATAAAAAAAGATAATAAAGAGATTTGGCAGAAAAGATAGAGAGCAAAGTGCGCGCGCGAGAGAGAGAGAGAGAAAAATCGAGAGAGAGAGAGAAGCTGATACTGTACAAGACTCTGATATAGAGAAAAAAACTAATTTGGCCAATAAAAACACACATTTAACAATGTTTGGAGAGGAAACAATATCAATCGTTATCCCCTTTTGCCTAGTACTGTTCCCTGAAGGAAGGTCTTTGCGAGCCCCGAAGATCTTGTAATATGGCCATAGATTTTAAGCTTGCGTTTTTTTTTAACGATAGTTAGTAGGTCATCATGGGGTTCGATCGCTGCAGTAACCCTGTCTCTAATCTCTTGGTTTGTGGTGCGGTCTTTAAATGTGATACCTAGGATCCTTCTGTAGCTCTGCAGTCAGCGTACAAGACTCTCAAGATATAAAAATGTGGCCATGACCAGGGAGCACTTCAGTCTGATTTTGGTGCCGAGGGATAAGCCTTTGTTTTTCCATATTATTTCAGGTTTTGAAAAAGCTGCTGTGAACTGTGCTTTTCATTATAGAAAGCCTGAAGACTGACATGCAACGTCACAACTGTGGGCAGTTCAGACCAATAGCTCGTTGCCACCTCGTAAAGAATTCTGACATAGCAACGAGCTGTCTTCACTTGCCGGCATGCTATGAATACATGTACCTTTTTTAAAGCTTGTAAAAACACAATTAGAAAGTTGGCGCGAAAATGTGTTTCTGTCATAAGAAGTGTACAGTTTTGGCTTGGAGACAAGGATGTGACTAATAAAAAAACATGACTAGAATTTGAGCTGTAAAGAAAGTAAAAGACATACTACTTTTGGCGGCTTTGTGAAAGGCAGGTTTCTATTTCTCTGAAGGTTTACAGATGTTGATATTGAGCTGAACGACGTACGACGGTTCCGTTCCTTGCGTATTAAAAGCATTAGTGAACTTCTTTCATCAGTGTCGAGTATCTTTGCAATGTTGGCATTTCGCCTGGGTAATTTGATTTGGTCATAATTCAGAGTTACCTCCAGTTGGACGTTTCTACATAAGACACACAGAGGAGGTGCCTAACAAGCTAAAACAAACCCAACAAATTATTGCGTTTATACGTTGAAAACTTTTAAGTCCGAAACCATAACATCCAGACTTGCACAATCCCTTTACTTAATGAACTGATCATTACCACAGTTCGTCAATATAAGATAAGATAAGATAATTTTTATTGGTCCAATCAAAGGGAAATTCAGTTTGACTACTTGACCACCTCTGCGTAACTACTGTAACAATAACAATATAGATACAAATACGAACATTACACGTAAAACACATAGGCCTACTCCCAACCAGCGCTTTATGAATTCGACTACTATGTACTTCTCGATGACGACAGATGACTTAGTAACACTCTGACCGAAAGTGTGTAATATAATTAACTGGTAAGTATATTACAAATTTAACACACACACACACATAAAGTGTGTATGTGTTTATTTTCAAAATTCTTTTAAAAGGAATCCATGTGATATTGACAGGAATGAATAAGTCCACTGTCAGACGACCAGACGCCGTGGTGATTGGGTTAAAATTGAAAAAAAACTCTGGCAGGAGACTTTGAACCAGGTGGGGGGGGGGGGGAGAAAAGGAAAATGTTTTTTTCGACATTGACCTTTGACCTCTTGCCCAGAAACAAATCCGGTCGTTGCCCTTCATCTGTATGAGCTATGGTCCCATTTATTATTTTTTTAAAGAAATGCCAACTTAAAAACATGTACTACTAATTATCTTCCAAAATCAGCAGAATATTTAACTTATTTTTTCGCTAGAACATCTGGTAAGAGGAATTCGGGTAAATCTGTCGAAATAAAGTTGGGGGGGGGGGAGAGATTTTTTACCCTGCTGCTTAAAACCCTACCTTGTTCCGTCTTGTTATTGCCATGTTTATATGTTTATGCTGCGCCATTCTAAACAAGCTCAGGAAATATCTTGGACATGTATCGAGGTTACATTTTTTATATTGTTAGTGGCGCTCCCATGTATTTTTATATTTACTTTTATAGGCTAGTGCTAAGCTGTATACTTGTACTTTCGGCTTTTGTTATATGGGTTAGGGCAGAATACTATAAATGGTAGAGACAATGCTGTTTCCTGTACTGTTGACCGTGGTCAGTATATTCTGTCTGTGCGAAAGGTTATTTATGTGATTTTTAAAAGTGTGTCATTGTTTTAAATATTCTGTACCTGGGAAGCCAGCTATAATTCATGCTGCAGTGTTTGTTACTGATGCCTTAGTCTGCTACTGTAGTTTGTTACTGATGCCTTACTCTGCTGCTGTAGTGTTTGTTACTGATGCCTTAGTCTGCTGCTGCAGTGTTTAATACTGATGCCTTAGTCTGCTGCTGCAGTGTTTGTTACTGATGCCTTAGTCTGCTGCTGCAGTGTTTGTTACTGATGCCTTAGTCTGCTGCTGCAGTGTTTGTTACTGATGCCTTAGTCTGCTGCTGCAGTGTTTGTTACTGATGCCTTAGTCTGCTGCTGTAGTGTTTGTTACTGATGCCTTAGTCTGCTGCTGCAGTGTTTGTTACTGATGCCTTAGTCTGCTGCTGCAGTGTTTGTTACTGATGCCTTAGTCTGCTGCTGCAGTGTTTGTTACTGATGCCTTAGTCTGCTGCTGCAGTGTTTGTTACTGATGCCTTAGTCTGCTGCTGCAGTGTTTGTTACTGATGCCTTAGTCTGCTGCTGCAGTGTTTGTTACTGATGCCTTAGTCTGCTGCTGCAGTGTTTGTTACTGATGCCTTAGTCTGCTGCTGCAGTGTTTGTTACTGATGCCTTAGTCTGCTGCTGCAGTGTTTGTTACTGATGCCTTAGTCTGCTGCTGCAGTGTTTGTTACTGATGCCTTAGTCTGCTGCTGCAGTGTTTGTTACTGATGCCTTAGTCTGCTGCTGCAGTGTTTGTTACTGATGCCTTAGTCTGCTGCTGCAGTGTTTGTTACTGATGCCTTAGTCTGCTGCTGCAGTGTTTGTTACTGATGCCTTAGTCTGCTGCTGCAGTGTTTGTTACTGATGCCTTAGTCTGCTGCTGCAGTGTTTGTTACTGATGCCTTAGTCTGCTGCTGCAGTGTTTGTTACTGATGCCTTAGTCTGCTGCTGCAGTGTTTGTTACTGATGCCTTAGTCTGCTGCTGCAGTGTTTGTTACTGATGCCTTAGTCTGCTGCTGCAGTGTTTGTTACTGATGCCTTAGTCTGCTGCTGCAGTGTTTGTTACTGATGCCTTAGTCTGCTGCTGCAGTGTTTGTTACTGATGCCTTAGTCTGCTGCTGCAGTGTTTGTTACTGATGCCTTAGTCTGCTGCTGCAGTGTTTGTTACTGATGCCTTAGTCTGCTGCTGCAGTGTTTGTTACTGATGCCTTAGTCTGCTGCTGCAGTGTTTGTTACTGATGCCTTAGTCTGCTGCTGCAGTAAAGCGTCTTTTAGTCTTATTGTTTCGTTTAAATTAGAAAGCTTTTGTCTACTCGCTTTGTCTCTGGCAAAAACGTTGCACTCGTTTTTTCTCCCATACCTAATCTGACAACACAGGAATCAATTTTTTGTAAAATTAACCAATTAGTTAATTAACTATTGGTAAGAAATTGTACTAGTACTGTTGTGGTATAAGTTGAATTAGTCATCTGTTTCTGTGGCCCAAGGTTAACGAGGGTGTCATGTGGCCAGCACAACGACCAATCGACTTTACTTTTCCCCAACTATTACCAGGTACCCATTAGAGCTGGGTGGATTCAGGGGCGCCCTAAAATCCCGAAATTCAAAAATTCAAGTCTTCAATGAGTTTTAAATCCAGGACAACAGGTTCGGAAAATAAGCGGTTAACCACTCAGCCACCGAGCCCCCTGCAATATATAGTAGATAAAATAAAAGTAACAGAAATTATCAATAGATTATGAAAAACATGCAAGCAAAATAAATACCTAATAGACTGAAAGCCTGGATACAGGTCCTCAGTATAAAGTTTATAACACGCTAGTTTAGAAAACACGATATAGACAGCTGATCTAATTTCAGTAATGATATCTACAATCATATTACATGTCAGGAGAAGATCATGTGTGGTGCCCCAAGGGTCACACAAACTTAGGAACAGGTAAAGGTGAAGAAGAAAACATATTACCTAAGTAAAAAGAGAGAATGAAAATTAATTAAAACAAAATCGCAGCTTTTTTTTTTCTAAATTATCTTTGACAAAATTTAATTTTACGCCCATTTGTTCCCAGGCTTTATATTGATAATTTTGGCCGAAACATTTTCTTTCCGTAAATTGCAAAACAAAAAACAAAAACGAGCCCAATTTTAACGATCAATCGAACAAACTCTTTCAGCTTGTGTATCTCGTGCAATGAAATGTTACGGCCCGCTCACAATTTCCTTTTCTGTCTGTCTGTCTCTAGTTCTCTATGTTCCCTGGAACCCCCATTTTGTTTTCTTTTAACCTGCGCACCGTAATTTCTCCGACATAGACTTTTGACTTGATTTGGAAAGACCCACTCCATAATGCGCCCCCGACACATACACGACTCATTTGACTTTTTTTTTTTCGGCATCTCAATTAAATCTATATTATATTTCGACAGTGACGTCATCCCTTCCCTCTTTTTTTTTGTTAGTTTTACTCTTTTTTTTTTTGCAACCTAAAATCTTAACTCTTTCTCTCCTAACTGACGATACCAACGTTGATTCCACCAGAATGTGGGGGTCAATAATTACGGAGAGAAAGGGTTAATGCAAGCAATATACGGTATAAGACACCGCACACATTTCTTCATACCATCACTTTCATGCCAAGAGCAAAAAAAGAGAATTTTCCGACGGCCCCAATTGAATGCCACATTCCCGTTTTACTTTTTATTTTGGTAGTTTGTTCTCTAAAAATAAAAATAAAGAAATATCCATTTGATTTTATTTATTGTAATCGTCTATCTCACCCCTTCTGAATGTATCGAGACGACAATAGATCTAGATTTATCTTTTTGTTACTGTTAGGATTTAGTTGTTTTTTTAACAGTGTTACAAAGTATCATTACTTACTCTCCCCCCTCTCTCTCATTCTCTCTCCCTCTCTCTCAGTGTCTCTCTCTCTCCCTCTGTCTCTCTCTCCCTCTCTCTCTCGAAAACAAGACTATAGATCTACCTTATTCATGCTATTAGTATTGGTTTGGTCTAAAAGTAAGTGGAAATCTTATCTTATATAATACAGACGTTAGTTCAAAAAAAAAGATGATTACGTCCTGCACGTCATGCATTTAGTCATGCATATTAACCAATGACTTAAATTCTGCCAAGTCACTGGTTTTTCTGGCTAGCTCAGGCAACCCATTCCATGTTCTAATAGCGCTAAGGAAGAAGGAGTATTTGTACAAATTTGTCCTAGCATAGGGGACGAGGAATGTGCCTTTATCTTTGTGTCTTTCTGAGTATTTTATTAAATTTTGTATTTGAAGATTATGGTTCAGTGTTATACGTATAATTGCTACTTTACTTTTAAGTCTTCTGTCCTGAAGGCTTTCTAAATTTAGTGATTTTACTAATGGTGTTACTCTAGTCAAATGTGAATATTCATTTGTTATGAATCTCACTGCTCTATTTTGTGTCTGTTCCAGTTTCTCAATGTTCTCTTGAGTTGAGGGGTCCCAACCAAGGTTTAACAACATTTTAGTTTTATGTTTTGTTTTTGATTTATAGAATTTTCTTTTAATAAACCCTAATCCTTTGTTTTGTTTTTTATAGTTTCATCAATATGTGTAACATATTGGTATTTCATGTACATTTGCACACTAGCGTGTCAATGCAACACCGCTTGTGTTTAGGTAATAAATGAAATAAAAATATGTCTTCCCTCTTAAACACTAGTTTTTTATTTGTGTAATACGAAGTCTGCATGGTGTCGGAAGTGGGATTCCATGACAGTTTTTCATTTATTATAACACCTAGGTATTTTGCGTTTTGAGTCTGTGTTACTGGTTAATGACGTAGGGCATATTAACAATAAGTAAACTTAGGGAAAATGAAAAAAAAAATGCTTTAAATAAACGAAAATTCAAGATATTTTGAATATGCTTTATTTTTAGACTGCGGTCTTTTGGTGAAGTACCGAAAAACAAAACAAAAAAAAAGGGTCTATAGAAATTTTGCTGTCTTTCGCGATCCTCAATTTGAGAACATTTGAAAAACCGTTCTTAATTAGCGTCTAGGAGGTAAAAGAAATAGGTATACGAAATTTCAAGCGGATTTCTACGACGGTTTAAGAGATCTCTTGATCAATGAATGAGTGCAATTTAATAAATATGTAGTAGATAATCAAACACTTATTGCAGCTAAAGAAAATAAACAATAGAATCGTGGTGTGAAGGGAAGGTAATTGGAAAATAGAGACTGGTTATAATACATCATATGTGTGTCAAGGTACCCCGTCAAAATAACGCGGACAAAGTAGCGCCGACAAAATAGCGCAGAAAAAAATATATTTTAGTCATTTTAAAAGAAATAACTTTAGATATCGTAAAATATGAATAGAAACATTTTTTGTTTTTTTTGTTTTAATGTTACCATAATTATTCAGTCATTTTAGATATCTTAAAATGTAAATACACAAAAATCATAACATGGTAAAATGAATAACTTTAAAATATAGCATATTTTTACATTATAAAAGTCTGCTTTGAAAACACGCAAAGATGCTTGTCAAATTTACACACACACACACACTTTCACAAAATTAAATTGTAGGCATGTCACGTAGAAATTCCTTCACTGGCTTGATTCCGTACATTGGCAATATTGTCATGCATTGTAATCAAAGGTGAAAAAGGGCAATGATATAATATTTAAACTACTCACGTTCTCTGCAAATATGGCATACTTTCAGATCTATTATTATTGAAAAAAAAAGAGACATCACCAAAAATGCTGCCCAGGACATAAAATTACTTATAATCCGGTACTTTTGTACACATCATATATAAGTCCGCGCTATTTTGTCATGTGCTATTTTGTGGGGAAATTTCGCTTTTTTTTGTCCGCTCTAGTTTGACGGGTCACCCTGGGTCAAGGTTAATGAGTTTTATTTTCTTTGAATTATGATTCGGTAATAAATATTTAATTTATTCATGCTTCACTCGGACAGAGATCACTTTAAGCGAAAACTGAGTTTTTCTTAGAAGACTTTTATAAAATCATTAAAGTAAGCCCATTATTCTTTCTATTCTATAGAAATGGCGGAGTTGCTCCATCAGACATTGCGATGTAGTTCAGCGTTCTCATGCTCATATAAATCTTATAGACAGGAGAAATAAATGTAGCCTTGCTGTTAGTCATAGTTGTGTTTTTATGCCTGTTTATAAAGTTTCTATCGAATCACTGTCTCTATGTCTGGTACAATGTTTTCTTCTTCCTCGTTCTCATTGTTATGTTGGAGTGTTCAGATGACTAGACCAATGCATGAGATGAACTGCGCAGCGGTTTCCAGATCAGGGAGCTCTCCATATAGTTTTCTTTCTATGGGGTGTTTTGAGGTCAGTGTCTTATACGGGCCTCTTGGTAAAGAGAGCAGTTTTGGAGGACGTGGTCAGCATTCTCTGGTGACACTCCGCATGGACAGATTTCACTGGTTCCAAATTTTGAGCTTCCGGTACATGTGTTGTCGCATTCTGTTGTGTCCGGTCCTGAGTCGAAAGATTTAGACGTTGATCTTGTCGGAATAGCTTATAGTAAGCGTCATTTTTCTTGTGTTTGTACACGTTATTTCTGTCAGACCCAATCTCGGATCAAGCTGAAATTTTGCACCATTATTTTCTTTTTTACTTGACGCAACCTGAATCAATAAAAAAATTTAAAAAGTTAATTAACTATTGGTAATTTATTATTTTGAGTCGCAGTGGCTGAGCGGTAAAGCGCTTGACTTCCGAACTGAGGGTCACGGGTTTGAATGCTGGTGAAATCTGGGATTTTTTATTTCGGGATCTTTGGGCGCCCCTGAGTCCACCCAGCTGTAATAAGTGCCTGATATTAGTATGGGCAAAGACAATTGGTCGTAGTGCTGGCCACATGACATCCTCGTTAACCGTAGGCCACAGAAACAGTTGACCTTTAGAATATCTGCCCTATAGACCACAAGGTCTGAAAGGGGAATTTAATTTACTATTTTGTTTGGTATGAAACAAGGGAAAGTTATTGTACTAGACTGATGTGATGGTTTAAGTTGAATTAGCCACCTTTATACTTGTATGTCGCCGCTTAAAATTTTAAAGCTAACAATAGATAACTATAACAGCTTCTACTTTAATAAATGATTCGCTGGCACGGTGGTTAATGTGTTGTGTTGAAGACGCTTCAGAAGGTTAGAGCCCTTTAGTTGGATTCCAGGTCTTTGAACTTTTTTATATAAATGCATTTAAAAAGCGTTCACGGTAACTAATTATTTATTACACCTAACAAAACATGAATAAAATAAAGAAAACCCTAAACAATTAGTTCTTTAATTATTTGTAATTATTTTTTTATATCAAATAAGGGAAATAATTTCTATATTATGGAAATATATAGTTGTAAGTGTGGATTACTTTCTCTTAGATAAGCTTTTTTTTGTAAAGGATTTTTATATTTACTTGTTTGTTATCATGCCTGTAAGTTAGTTCACTACACAAGAAATGTATGACACACTCTTCAAGAGATGTGAGCATAACTGACATATATAAGTCAGATAAGCTACTAGTTAGGCTGAAGATGGGGGTGAGGCGGAATATCAAGGTAGGGCACTTGGCAAATGAGACTAATAAAAAATGACGTTATCCCTTCCCTGGGCCACTAAGAATGTCTGGCAATATGCACGCGCTGTGTCATGGGATGAGTAAAGATACGTGTAGAGAAGATGTGGGTCTCAGCAGATCTGCACTCGTGAAGTGTGAGCTATAGTTTGATTCTAGAGACGAGTGGTGAATGAAAATTTGATAGAGGCAAGTGGTGATGGTAAAGGACAGTAGAGAGTAAGTTCAGTGGCGAGGTGGTGAAAAAAGGACATTGAAGGACAGCGGGTTTTACTGAAAAGATGTGGCGAGCAAGAATAAAAACACTGACGGAATTCTGAAAGACAAAGATGAGCAATGAGAGAAAGTAACAAACACTGAAGAACAAAGGCGCTGCTTGTAGTGCTGTCTCGCCAACGTATGTCCATGATGGAGCGCAAGCATCAAGAAGTCTTCTTTTCTTTCTGTATGTATATCATATGGCATAATGTGCATCTCCTGGAAGGATCATTCTCCAACCAGGACATTTTGAAACGTGCCAATATGCACAGCATCTATGCTCTTCTGACACAGAGAAGACTACGCTGGCTCGGTCATGTCACTCGCAATGCCAGATGGAAGAATCCCTTAAGACATCCTACGAACGTGTTTAACCCAAGCCTGATCCAAAACAAATCAACATTTGTATGGAAAGTGGTTTGGCTAAGAGAATCAGATTTTGTGTTTTATTGCTATACCTCTATTCAAGTTATAACTTCTTGGTAGTCGGAACCTAGACGCTGATCTAACAAAACGGCTATAATGATTTGTCTAGAAATGTATGTAGATGTATATCGTTGAGAAAAGCCACATGGGGAAAACTCTAGTTTAGCCGTTATCAATTTTGAAGTGAAAATCAAATAAATTGAAATTCGGATAGAGATATAAATCTAGCCTATCTCTAACATCGGTATTGAAAGAACTATCGCGTTCTTGAAATGACTTTTACTTCCGGTAACGACAGCCTTTTTTTGAGTTTGATAAATTAATGTTCAGGTACATTTCGCGCATCGACTTCTTAGTCTATATCTCAATGCCTATATTATTGGAATATTTTAAAGTATAGTAGATCTATACATTTATTTAACCAGGATTCATTTAAGTTCTTGTAAACTTTGTACAGTTTAAAAACAAAACAATTCATTTGTTTTTAATCTAACATTTATACATTTTAAAGAGGGGATCAATAAGTTGCATAAATGAGGTATTGTCATGTTTTTAATAAAGTATTTTAACGCAAGTACTTCTAAAAGTCTGGCACATCAGACTTAATTTCTTTCACAACTTGATCAACTCCATTTAAATTGTTTCAACTGCTATAAGCTTGGGTTCAAGCCTCGTGCTAGACGCAAATTAGACTTTCCGTGATGTCAGGATCTTGACAGAAGAAGGAAATTTCAACACAGCAAAGTAATGAAACAAATATTTCTAGCGATAATATTCTGTAAAGCTTCTTATGTCTTCGATGGTTCAATTTCCTAAGTCATTTTGATCTAATCAAATATTGATTTTAATTTAGACTTATTTTCGCAGATACTGATAGGATACAACACCTCCAGGCATATAATGTCATGAGCACACAAAAAAATGTTCAGCCAACACTCATACCAAAAACACTTCATATTCTTCTGCCTTTAAAAGAGTTTTGACAGAATATATTTTCAGTCAACATTATTTAAAATATCATGAGAGTTTAGTCAAATGTCTATTATTTTAATGCCAACTAGATGAGAAACAATAACAAAAAATGTTCAAAGTTTTTGACTGTCTGAACAATTTTTTTCCCATGCCACGGACCGCTCAGAGTACCGCCAGTCCCCTATTTTGTTCAGTCGCAGCGCGCGTGCTGGAAAACTCTTGGCCAGCAGCAGACGGCTGAGGAGGATTCAATTAAACGGCGGCATGTTTGTAGCTTTTTTTTTTTTTCACTATGGGTAGAGCAGACGTGACTTGTCCATGATGCGTTCATTTGGCGGGAGTCTCATTTTAACCCATTAGTGTATCCAATATGCCCCGGACTATCACCTAATTAGATCCAAAAGTTAGTTGAAACTGTTTTTGTATTTCTAAAAAAAGTTTGTGAATTTTCTTTTTGGATTTACAAACAAATGAAATAAAAAAAAGGAAAAAAATCTTCAATTACTTTTGTTAAAGATAAATAATATACATTGCTACTGCATAGATGTGGATCAGTCTTAAGAGGATATTTTGTTTGATATTGTTTCAGATTTGTTTCATTTTCAGTCGGAGTTTTTAGTTTTTATGTCTCCTCATATTGCGGCCGATAAGACTACCTTATGTTGCTGAATTTCATTTTCGAAAAAAGGATTTTTTTTGGTGGAGACCATGGTGAGTACACTACTTGTCAACATCGCTACATTTCATGTGTAAGCCATACTATAAAAAATATTTACACACACACACACAGAAATATTATCATACATTCGAGTTGCTGGCTCTCATATATACATCTATTGTGTTTTACGATTTATTATATTATATTTTTATTATATCGATTATTGGAATTAAGAAAATGTAAATTGTAAACTATGGTCTCGTATCAAATAAATTTCTATGAAATTGATTGGATTAATGAACATATGTCCATTGAGGACGCTCGTTGGGAAACTTAGTTATAAAAGAATCCGACTCTTATTTTTCTTCTTGTGTTTGCATTGTCTGTCTGTCTGTCTGTAGAAAGCAACAAGCGCTTTTAAAATTGATACTCAGTATCTGTCGAAAAAGCTTCAAAAGTGGTTTATCTTTTTCTATAAATATACTATTAAATTATTATACATATATAGGAAAACTATATTAATCTTCCTTTTTATTTAAATTACCCTTTTTTGAAAGGTTATTGCACAATAATGTAGTAATAAACACAAAAAAAAAAGTTAATGGAATAGAGTTTTATTTAATCGGGAATATCCTGATATTGTTGCTCTTACTTGACTTTGTCTTTTTCATTATATAGAAATTTGGTCATCTCTGTGGCATTTTACGTCTCGAGAGACGTTCTTTTCCCTTTGCAACTTCTTGTGTGATTAAAGAGGCCAATCCTTGATACACAGCTGCGATCGCAGGTTGGGCATATCTAATCATCAGGCGCCGTTGCATTTTCACCCTTCTTTCTGCTTCTGTTGTGTATGACATCTGCAATCTTTGACCCTTCCTTTATGCTCTCTCTCCATGAGGATCTGTCCAGTGCCACCTCTTCCCAGTTGCCAGTGTCGATTTTGAAGAGCTTCATGTCGCGTTTGCATACATCCGTATAACTTTGGTATAGCTTAACATATTTTATTTATTTTTTATGAAGCTCTGTATCTCTATATGGTTAAAAGTTTGTATAAGTTATTTCTCCCGAACCCGATCTTTATTTTATATTCTATTTTTTATTCTGCTGGTTATTGGCTTCATTTCGCTAAAGCGGGAGCTCATAATAAAAGTTATGAAACCTTTAAATTTACAACAGAAAAATGATGTTGTCTCTCACGTGATTTTTTTTAAATTTTATTTTGGTTCCTTTTTAAGAATTTGAGCATCTCTGCTACTCAATACAATTAGGTGAATGCTGATATTGAAAATAATCTTATCTTATCTTATCTTAGATATAGCATTGCTCCTTCAAAAGGAAATATAGCCACGCCCTATTCGTATGTATGTGTCAATCTAGCGATTAAATAAAATAAAATCAACTTTACTAAGTCATTGCTTTCCCTGGCTGATTCAGGCAACCCGTTTTATCACAATAGGAAAGAAAGAGTACTTTTATGTAATCAGCTTAGCATATGGATATTTAATTTCAGGCCTTTATTTTTTGGGTCTTTCTGAGTATCATATTAGGTTTTTGTTTTGTTTTTTAAGGTTAACGATTTAATGTTTATTGTATTATTTTTTCTTCAATTTTTGTGAATTTAGCTAATGATGTTTCTCTAGTCAAATGTGGATATTTATTTAGTATACATCTTTCGGGCGACTGTTCTAGTTTCTTTATGTTTTCTTGAATGGAAGAATATAAAAAAAAGAGGAATATAAATATACTATATGCATAAAGTACAGCAATGAATCCAATAGAGTGACATTAACATACATTCCGAAAGTTAGATTGTATTCCAAATATTTACAGCCAATAACTTCCTGCCAGCACTCAAGTTTGTCATTAACCATTCTGTCATTATGGTGCGAACACTTCTAAAAGTAGCACTGGTCATCGCTTGTAAGTAATTAGCTAAGCAGTATTGAGATCAATACCAAGATTGCCAACTTTTAAGTATGGGACACATCTTCCTTTGAACTCGGAGGAGAATGTCTCCTGTTGATGGTCAATACTTGCATGAAAAAAAAATAGGCTAAGTTGACAGCACGCACCTGTTACTCCTGCTCAGAAAGAAATGTACAGATTTAATAAGAAGATTGCTAGAGAAGATAAAACAAAAACTTCGATCTTCTGTAGACATATAGGAATTAGTAGCACACAGGTAGTGTTGATACATATAGGAATTAGTAGCACACAGGTAGTGTTGATACATATAGGAATTAGTAGTACACAGGTAGTGTTGATACATATAGGAATTAGTAGTACACAGGTAGTGTTGATACATATAGGAATAAGTAGCACACAGGTAGTGTTGATACATATAGGAATTAGTAGTACACAGGTAGTGTTGATACATATAGGAATTAGTAGTACACAGGTAGTGTTGATACATATAGGAATTAGTAGTACACAAGTAGTGTTGATACATATAGGAATTAGTAGCACACAGGTAGTGTTGATACATATAGGAATTAGTAGTACACAGGTAGTGTTGATACATATAGGAATTAGTAGTACACAGGTAGTGTTGATACATATAGGAATTAGTAGTACATTGGTAGTGTTGATACATATAGGAATTAGTAGTGCACAGGTAGTGTTAATACATATAGGAATTAGTAGCGCACAGGCAGTGTTGATACATATAGGAATTAGTAGCACACAGGTAGTGTTGATACATATAGGAATTAGTAGTACACAGGTAGTGTTGATACATATAGGAATTAGTAGTACACAGGTAGTGTTGATACATATAGGAATTAGTAGTACACAGTTAGTGTTGATACATATAGGAATTAGTAGTACATTGGTAGTGTTGATACATATAGGAATTAGTAGTACACAAGTAGTGTTGATACATATAGGAATTAGTAGCAAACAGGTAGTGTTGATACATATAGGAATTAGTAGTACACAGGTAGTGTTGATACATATAGGAATTAGTAGTACACAGGTAGTGTTGATACATATAGGAATTAGTAGTACACAGGTAGTGTTGATACATATAGGAATTAGTAGCGCACAGGTAGTGTTGATACATATAGGAATTAGTAGTGCACAGGTAGTGTTAATACATATAGGAATTAGTAGCGCACAGGCAGTGTTGATACATATAGGAATTAGTAGCACACAGGTAGTGTTGATACATATAGGAATTAGTAGTACACAGGTAGTGTTGATACATATAGGAATTAGTAGTACACAGGTAGTGTTGATACATATAGGAATTAGTAGTACACAGTTAGTGTTGATACATATAGGAATTAGTAGTACATTGGTAGTGTTGATACATATAGGAATTAGTAGTACACAGGTAGTGTTGATACATATAGGAATTAGTAGTACACAGGTAGTGTTGATACATATAGGAATTAGTAGTACACAGGTAGTGTTGATACATATAGGAATTAGTAGTACACAGGTAGTGTTGATACTATCTCTTTAATTGCAAAAAATCATTTGTCAAAATCATTCAAATTTCGGTCTTACTGTTACAGCTTTAAGTTTAGCATTAAACCTGTTTAACTCTAACCTTAAACCACGGTTTTCGTTGTACCTTGCATAAGTAAACGTTTTAATCGTTGGTCTGGCCACATAAAACCAGTGGCGTAGCTACCAATGTGCGGGTGGTGCGAGCCGCACAGGGCACCAAGTTGAGAGGGGCACCCAAATTCCCCCAGTGTGTATTAATTTCCTATTTCCCTGAGCTTTTCAGTAAAAACGGCTAATTGTATGGACACGAGCAAACATAAACTACTGTATTTTAAACATGAACTAACGATTTATAAACTGTCATGTCACTATTTTGTTTCATCTCCTTGACTATTTCTTACATACAATGTAAGCTTTAGAACAGTTTGTATCTAATTTACTAGATTTATTTCGGACACATGGTACATGTTGCTACTACACTGATCGATGCTCTGTAATATAAAGAAGATAGGCCAACCTTTTTTTTTACTTCATTGTTTAGTCCATTGGTTTAATCTAGATATAGAGTTTACAAATATATCATTAAACTCTAACTCTAAACAATTATCTTAGTTTATTCATTTCTTTATGATTCTTTATAGTTTAATTTTGGAAATAATTCTATTGTAATGTCAATATTTTTAAATAAGCTAACCTTTGTTTTCTACGAGTTTTTTTTAACTAACTAGTTAATTGTAATACTGTAACTTAAACAAAATGATGAACAGTGCTCAAGACTGACTAGTCTGGTTGGCGCCTCAAAACCCTTTTAAGCTCAGACGGAGAAAATGGCTTCTCTGGTTCTGTCCGGTCTGGGTAGACTATAAGGGCCCCATACCCAGATCTATCGGGGTCCCTCATTACCGACTTATCGGTATAACAGAAAATGGCATCTGATGGGTAGGACTTTAGTGTAGCTGATGCCAAGTTTTGGAGTATGGCAGGTGTTTATCGCCTCTTGGTGGCTCCCTCTTGCCCTATAAGGGACATGTTTATTTGTGGGGCCGGCATTCTCCTCCACGGAGGGCAAGTACAAATTCTTCTAATAAGAATTCTATCAGTGGAGAGCCCAGCTGATTTTGACAAATTGGCCCCAATGTGGAGGAACGATTTCAGCAGAGTTTGTTGGGCTTGTCCGAAAGGTGCCACAAATGAACCTTAGCGCCTGTGATTGTACTCGGTCGAGTGATTCGAGGGCAGTTTTACTAGCATATACTTGAACTGTATAGCTGTACCCAATTTGTGATCTGACTGCCCCTAAGTACAATGTGGTAGCATGTAAGCTTTGTCACCCCACTTTGTGCTGGCCAGCTTTCTTAGTAACGCTAACTTCTCCAAGGCTTTTCTTTCAACTTCCTGGACGTGCTGGAACATTGACTACTTCCTATACAGGGTTACCCCTAGATATTTTGGCGTGTTTTCAGGTTGGAGTCACAGCCCACCGAGTTTAAACTCGAATGGAGCCTTAAGAATGTCGATCCCTAGGCTGAACAGGGACCAGGTCGTTTTGGCAACGTTTATCTGAATCTGTCATTTGTCGCAATACGAGAAGATGGTTTGGATGTCTGCTTGTAATGCCGCCTGTATTTGGTCGTCTTTCTTCCCGGTTGACCAGAGGACAATGTCATCCGCATAATGCAGATTCTTTGACCGCAGTGAGGTGCGTTTCTTAAATGCCTTAAGTCTAAAGAAGCATCGAGACAATTTCAAGTCCCATCATTGCCAAGTCCACCGAATATAGGCGAGCTGTTATTGGGTATGAATTAACTGAACAATTAAAAGCAATAAAGCAAGATGAGACGGTTATCATTGAATCCAGAAAATAAGGATGAGGCCGACATCCTGAATGATGAAAAAGAAGAAAATACTTCAATACCGCAGGTTCTAGAGACTAAAGGACAGCACACAAGCATGTCCTTAGTGCACTCCTCAAAAATTTATACTGAAGAAGCTGAACCATCAGACAGTGTAAACAATACAGAAAGCAGTATAATAAACTCTAGACATTTGAGATAGGCCTGATGTCATCACAGATAATATTCGCATACACCTTGCCGCTCAAGGTTCTGAAACTGTTCAGCGTATGGACAGTCAATTCAAAGAGGCGTATAGACATCAAGAATCAGCAAAAGAAAAGGCTAGAAAGCTTTCAAAGGCTTGGTTTTTCCGGCAAATGTCAAACGGCGAGAAAGTTCTTAGAAAGTGGATGTGTTATTCGCCAAAAAAAGAATCCTTATTTTGCTTTCTCTGCATACTCTTCTCAACAAGATCAAGTACCAAATCTTCATTTAAATCCAAAGATGGATTCAATGAGTGGTGAAGGTTATACCCGAAAACAGAAAAACATGAGACCAGCAGAGCTCACATTCAGTCATCGCTTGCTTGGAGGGAACTTAAAGTTCGCCTGAGAGTAGGGAACAATATTGACAACAAGGCCCAAGATTTGATTATACAAGAGACGAAAACCTCGAGAGTTAGTAAAATTACTATCAAAGTACGATCCACTCTTGAGGGAGCATGCGCTTCGAACTAAGCTTTGTTCCAGACCGAATACATACATGTCTCCACAAATACAAAATGAATTTATTACAATATTGGGGGATTACGCAAAAAAACAAATCATGCAGCAAGTAAAACAAGCCAAATATTTCTCTATTATTTTTGACAGTACACCTGACATCTCAAAGCTGGATCAAACTTCCCAAATTTTACGGTGCGTTGTCATGGATAATGACGGGGTGCAGGTTCGTGAGTCTTTTGTTGACTTCATCGACACAAAGGACAAGCATGCTGCTGGAATCGCTGAGATGGTCAAGGCTATGATAATGCTGCGGTCATGAAAGGTCAAAATTACGGTGTCCAAAAACGTATTCTAGAAGTCACTATTCAATGCCTGCTCAAACCTTTCTCTTAATTTAGCAGAAATTCGAGCTGCTGAAGCTGAAGCCAATTCGGTAACATTTTTTTGGTAGACTGGACCGTTCACACTCCTTTTTCTCAACTTCAACACACTGCTGGGATATCCTCATCAAAATAACCGGAACTAGCCTTAAACGTTTAGTCGAGAACCCGCTGGAGAAGCCATCAAGATGGTTAGGGATAAATTTTCTAAAATTTTAGAAACTCTGGAGACATTAACTAGCAGAGATGAAAATTCATCGACTAAATCTGAAGCAGGTGGATTATTGCTTGCTATTCAGTCTTTTAATTTTCTCACCTATCTTGGATTTTGGGCTCTTGTATTGTATTGTATCTTGTAACTGAAATTAATGATGCGCAATTCTACCTTCGAAAACAAGGATTGTCTATTCGAGACTGCTCACTCAAACTAAAAACATTAGAGACATTTTAAGTAGTAATCGAGAGGTCATCGCTGAAGCTAGCATTACCTTTGCCGAAAGCGTTTGTTCATATCTGAGAATCAGTACAGAACCTCAAAAACGTATTGGCCATAAGAAAAAGATGCCTGGTGAGAAAGGTGACTACTCTGTACTTACACACAAAGAAGAGCTACGAAGGGAAATTTATTCTACCTTGGACAGGATTGTTCAAGAAATAATCACCCGATTCGAGCAACTTCGTAATGTAGCAGATATATATGAATTTTAGCCGCCTTCCCAGATATTAAATCCTCAGGTCGAAATCAATCTCGATAGTACTCCTAGCGACATTGATTAAAACGAATTTATGCTGGAGCGAAAGAGGCTTCAACGGTTTGTCTCAGTTTCTTCACAAGCCTCAGCACTTCCAAAACAAGGACCTGTTGAGCTCTTGAATTTTATCAAAAAAATATCAGCTAGATGATTCAGTCCCGAATATCGTCATCATGATTCGCATATTTTTGACTATTGTGGTAAGCGTCGCTACATGCGAGAGAAATTTTTTCCAAACTTAAACTGATCAAGAATTACTTGCGATCAACGGCGAAATATTTACGACTCACTAATTTGGCCATTTTGTCCTGGTGGAAAAATTGATTTCGATAAAATTATTGATACTTTTGCCAGCAAGAAAGCGTGTAAAATTCATTTGTAGTATGTTTATGTAAAAGTGAATTAACAATATTTGATTAATGAATACATATTATTTTGAGCAAAAAAGTAAGGTTTTGCAATGTTATTAATTAGTTAGTTGTTGTTTTTTTTTGGGGGGGGGGGCATCATGATGAGGTACCGCACCAGGCATCATATACTCTAGCTACGCCACTGCATAAAACCCTCGTAGCTCTCAACCTTTTAAAAAAAAAGTATGAGCTCTTATTTCTGACGGCCTGTCTACTATTTAGTCTCGAGTGGTAACTATTGTGTATGTGTTTGTATGTGTGTGCGTGTGTGTGTTTAAAACTGTCATCATACGTCTAAATCATTTCTCCATTAGTATCTGACCAAAACTGTGTCATTAGTATCTGACCAAAACTGTGTGTGAGCCTAAGTGACCATCTACTAAACTCTAGCACGACTATTTGAGAAGACTAGTTTGTCAGGTTATCTGAATGGCCAGGACTGTGTTTTAGTTCGTATGCTGACCTCGACAATCATTCCAGACTTGTCAGAAGAGTCATACCGATTGTAATGCCAACTTGACCTGATGGGGAGAGAAATCCTGGGGTATAATGTAAACAAACATTGACAGCCAAACAGAAACATCGCCATTTGGCATAGTCCGAATTTGTATTTGGTTAGTCAATCTGTGTTTTATACTTGATTGAAGTTGTGTTTTATACTTGAATGAAGTTGTGTTTTGTATTTGATTGAAGTTGTGTTTTATACTTCATGGAAGTTGTATTTTGTATTTGATTGAAGTTGTGTTTTATACTTGAATGAAGCTGTGTTTTAGACTTGATTGGAACTATGTTTTATACTTGATTGAAGTTGGGTTTTATACTTGATTGAAGTTGGGTTTTATACTTGAATGAAGTTGTGTTTTGTATTTTATTGAAGTTGTGTTTTATACCTCACGGAAGTTATGTTTTGTATTTGATTAAAGTTGTGTTTTATACTTGATTGAAGCTGTGTTTTATACTTGAATGAAGTTGTGTTTTGTATTTGATTGAAGTTGTGTTTTAGACCTCACGGAAGCTATGTTTTGTATTTGATTGAAATTGTGTTTTTTTCTTGATTGTATCTGTGTTTTATACTTCATTGAAGCTGTGTTTTGTATTTGATTGAAGTTGTGTTTTATACCTCATGGAAGTTGTATTTTGTATTTGATTGAAGTTGTGTTTTATACTTGAATGAAGCTGTGTTTTAGACTTGATTGGAACTATGTTTTATACCTGATTGAAGTTGGGTTTTATACTTGAATGAAGTTGTGTTTTGTATTTGCTTGAAGTTGTGTTTTATACCTCACGGAAGCTATGTTTTGTATTTGATTAAAGTTGTGTTTTATACTTGATTGAAGCTGTGTTTTATACTTGATTGAAGTTGGGTTTTATACTTGAATGAAGTTGCGTTTTGTATTTTATTGAAGTTGTATTTTATACCTCACGGAAGTTATGTTTTGTATTTGATTAAAGTTGTGTTTTATACTTGATTGAAGCTGTGTTTTATACTTGAATGAAGTTGTGTTTTGTATTTGATTGAAGTTGTGTTTTATATCTCACGGAAGCTATGTTTTTTATTTGATTGAAGTGTTTTTTTCTTGATTGTAGCTGTGTTTTATACTTCATTGAAGCTGTGTTTTGTATTTGATTGAAGTTGTGTTTTATACTTGATTGAAGCTGTGTTTTATACTTTAATGAAGTTATGTTTTGTATTTGATTGTGGTCGTGTTTTATGTTTCACCGCAGCAGTGTTTTGTACTGTATTAAAGTTGTGTTATATACTTGATTGAAGCTATGTTGTATATTGTATCGTGGCTGTGTTTTATACTTCTTTGAAGCTGTGTTTTATACTTGATTGAAGCTGTTTTATACTTGATTGAAGCTGTGTTTTATACAACCTTTGTATAACACTACTAAATTATTAAAAGGAATTACACAAACTAGGTTATAGCCCCTGATAGTGTTTATTATATGCACTACTTTGAATTATTAATGCTGTTAAGGTTACGTGGATGTTTGAAATATTTCTTCTGGAAAATTGCGCCCAGACGCCCCGAGCTTCCATGTCTGGCCCCGACTTTCCTCAGCGCCTCCCCCTCACAGCCATTCCCCCCACCCTTGCAACTGCTGTAATGATAAATAATTACAAACCTTTGCTGCCAAATCAGTATGTTTATTGTTTATTGCCACTCTTGACATTTTAATTACTGCCAACTATAATTGTTGGCGGTCCCGTAAATGTCAGAATATTTTATAGCATTGACGTCTAAACCACGGCCCACGGGTTATGTCCGGCCTGTATATAGGTGCTATATGGACATTTGAAACTTCTGCCCATGCAGCATGATGAAGCAGCAGCGTCTCGGATGCAATGATAATGGAATGCATGTCAGAAGCTAATATGGCCCACAGTTGGTCAACATGTCAGAAGCTAATATGGCCCACAGTTGGTCAACATGTGAGAAGCTAAATGGGCCCACAGTTGGTCAACATGTCAGAAGCTAATATGGTTCCCACTTGGTCACCATGTCAGAAACTATTATGGCCCTTAGTTGGTCACCATGTCAGAAACAGTTGGTCACCATGTTAGAAATTGATATGGCCTTAAGTTGGTCACCATGTCAGAAAATGGTATGGCTTAAAAATGGTTACCCTGTCAGGAACTGATATGGCCTTAAGTTGATCACCATGTCAGAAAATGATATTGGCTTAAGTTGGTCACCATGTCAAAAACTGATGTATTCCCAGTTGGTCAACATTGTACAGTGCTTGCCTCCAATAGGATTCTAGCGTCGAGTGAGCTATTTAAAATAATTAAAATAGTCTAATTTAAAACTTTAATGTTAATTTCAAACTCAGTAAACTTTTGTTTTCCATTGCATTGTTTTGTTTCTGTGTTTGTTTCACTTAATGGTTGTTTGTTTTTTTATAAAGTTTAATGACATTGTTGTACATCAAATGGAAGTAAAAACTTTTTTCCCTGATGTCAACTTTGACATCTCTGAACTTACTGGTATTAACGTTTCCAACTAAAGACGTCTTTTTTTTTTAAAGTAGAAGTTGACTTTCAAATTTATCTTATCTTATAAGTTAGAGACGTTCTTTCAAAAGTTAAGATAATTATGACTTTCGAGAATTCATGTGTCAAACTGTCAGTCTAGCCGGGTATGTTAAATAAAGCTTAAACTCTGCCAAAGCATTGGTTTTCCTGGCTGATTCAGTCAACCCGTTCCATGTTCATGGCACAAGGAAGAAAAAAGACCACTTAATAAAAATTTGTCCTAGCGTATGGAATAAGAAATTTGCCCTTCTCTTTGTCTTTTCTAAGTATTTATTAGGTTGTGTTTTTGATTTGTAAAGTACTGTTTGGTGTTTTATGTATTATTGCTAATTACGTTTTTGTCTCTTGCCCTGAACTGTCTCTAAGTTTAGTCATTTACTAATGTCATACTGACTCTCAAGGCTGAGAAACACTAGCTCTCGGTCGCTCCTCAAGTCGTGAAGCCGTGAGCGTCGGGAGTCTCAAGTTGCGAGGCAAGGAAAGCGGCTAACATGATGGAACGCAAAGGCTTAGATAAGTTACAGGCTTATCAGCAGTAGACCCGACTTATCCATGCATTGTGTGTCACCGGCTTTTTAAAGCGAAGATTGAACTAAAGAGCCATCTTCGAGTTCATAGGATATGAGAAATGTGTTCATCTTCGAGTTAATAAAAATTAAAAAAATTAAATTAAATTATAGCTTTTACATAGTGCTACTTTCATGCTTATAGCAAGCTCAGAGCGCTTTGGTCCAATCTCATTTGTGGACCAGTGGGTAGAGGGGGTATCTGGGAGAAGGTCTTCCGTGCTGCCTTTACTAGCTCAGTAACCACAACTTTGCTCGAGTTGGATGTCGAACCCCCAGCTCTCTTCTTAGGTAGCCAAGCCAAGCCAAGTTCAAGCCTCTTGACCACGCTTCCCAATAATAGAAAATAAGAAATGTGCTCATCCTCGACCACGAAAGAGAAACTATAATGTGAATATTCATGTGATAAAAACGGCTCCATTTTCTTAGCTTGTCCTCAATGTCGTCGGATGTTCCTTCAGAACTGACCAGGCAAAAACCAACTTCAGTAGATTTGTTTTAATTACTGGTGTTGATGGCTCCCAAACATTTATAGTGTTACCAGACAACTACACGTCCAGAGGAGAACAAAAAGAAGGACATTTTATAAACCAGAAATTGAAAGGCTCTGTCAAAATACTTTATTAATAGTATCATACTTCACAGACGAAGTGACATTTTGTAGTACATATTATCCCAAAAATACGCGTGGAACTCCAGCCATGAGAAAATACCACCTGTCTTGTTCTCTTGCGTTGACCAGCGAAATCTCAAGCAGAGTTGACATTAGTCTCAGGTTTTGTTGTCTGTCGCTGGTTCCTGGTACCGAATTACTAGTACAACAAAACCGATGCAGGATTATTATATTTTTAATTGTAGAACTTGAAATAACTTTTCAAACTTTGTTTAAAACAAAACTAAATAAAACTTTTGATACAATAAAGACGAATTCAATGAAACAAATCTTTTAGTAATTATATAAAATAGAATTTTCAACAGAATGTAACTCACTAGGAAAAGAAGTCCTGCCTGTTTAAAACCAACAAAAAATACTCCCTTGCTATATCACCTAGGAAACACACACACACACACACACGCTCCATAACACCCGGAATGTAAAATAACAAAGGGCATATCTCGAGGAGCTGTGAGTAACAAAGCGCTTCTAAAAAGCTATGAATTTACGAGTAGCTTTAATAATTATATTTATAACAAACACAATGTAGGCTTTAGGGGCTGTGATAACATTACAGACATAAACACGACAGCTAAAAGGACAAACTAATTTTTAAAAAAAATTTAAGCAGGTAGTTCTTAATGTTCTTCTTGAAATTAGTGTAGCAAGGTGTCTGTCTGAGATCTATGGGGAGTAAGTTCAAAACCTTTGGTCCGTGCACTGAAAAAGCCCGCAGACCGTAGCTTTTGAGGGAGAAACGTGGCAGTCCTAGAAGCGTTGAGCCCACTGAGCGCAGGGCTCTCTGAGGAACATATGGAGTATTCGTAGCTGCGCATAAAGGAATGTATCAAAACCTTGTAATCCTGCTTTATACACTTTATGTGTTTTAAATAGAACATAACGGAGAAGCGTCCAGTATGGACCACTGGATGTTTTTTTACCTTCTTAGACAAAGTTCTGATCCTAAAAGCTTAAACTCTGTATTAAGCCTAGTGTTGTCATTGAAACTAAAATGGATAAACGTGTTCTAAGATTTTATAGAGGATAATCTTATCACATAGTAAATTGGAACTTTAAAACCTGTGCATTTATTAATGTCGGAACGATGTCGCCCACCAAAGAGCTCCCACATCTTCTTGTAACTGATTTGTCTAAAGGAACGGCAAATGAACATGTAGTTAAGGATCAGTTCCTTCGCAGGTTCAGACAGGGCACACACTGTTTGCTGCAAGTCTCATAGACGTCGCCAGCACCTGATCTTTCTTCAGGGTTGACTCTTGAAGTCTTTCCCATGTTTGGGCATAGCTGCAAGGCAGCAGTGGTTTGAATTCAGTTTTCCTTCTCCTAGAAAGGTAGCCAGCCAAAGGTTAAAGAACCCATCTCTGTCCGAAGCTGACTGGCTTTTTAGGCGTCAGTTGCTTTTCTTCTTCTCTTAATCCTGTCAGTGATACATTTACACTGGGCTCAATATTTAAATCACGCGTGAAGGTCAGGAGGTGGACCTGTTCTCAGAGGCTTGGTCTTTGGAAGCACTTTTAGGCCATGGCGGTCTTGAAACCATTACCACTTACGGCGATAACAAATTTCTGGTACCAAACCTCTCTACGATAATAGACCAAGATCTCAAGAACTCTGTGCTGTGCAATTCCATTGTGATCCATTTATTTGGAGTGAAATCAGACAAGTATTAGAAAACGCTTTGAGGGTGCACGTTGGCTGAGTGGTTAAACGCTTGGCTTGCGAGTCTGGGGTCCTGGTTTCGAATCTCAGTGTAGACTCGGATTTTGAGCTTCCAGATTTGTAGGGCGCCCGAGTCCACCCAACTGTAATGGGTACCTGTCTTTAATTGGGGACAGTAAAGGGGGTTGTCGTTGTGCTGGCCACATGACACCCTTCTCGTTAATCGTCGGCCAAATAAACATTACATTAACATCATCTGCCTTATAGATTGCATGGTCTAAAAGGGGAACTAGACTTTTACTGGAATATGCTTTCCTGTTTAGGAAGGGTTACCAGACCCCAGGCAAAAGGCGGACATGTCCTTCGTCCGGCAGTCATTAGTCTAAAGTGCAAAAATGCCCGGCTTTCATAGTCTTGTTTATTTCGATTGCATATTACAGTAGACTCTTCATAGTCCGACGTTTCCCAATCCCAGACGGTGTTGACCTTTCACCTCAAGTCAGTGTTTAAGAAAATTGTTATTACAGAAAACAAGTTCCAGCCAGAACAAAATAATATGAATACATAGTGGTAGAAAAAAACAATACATAATTGAAATGCGTAAATAGTTGGGTTAGGGGCCTACATCGGTTTCACTAATAAGCTATTAGAAAGGAAAACAGGATCGCGTTATAGGAAGATGTTTACATCTGGACTTCATCGTTTTTTGCTTCAGAAATTTGTTTAAGTAATCTCATGTACACGAGAGTTAGACTTTAGCATTAGTGTGTGGTCTGTTTACAGGTATATAGGTTGGTGTACCCTAGGCTTTAAATATTTTATGTATAGCCACACACACTTATTCTAACACACACATGATCTATTTAATCAAGTTCATTTAAATGACAGAATGGAGAATCGTATAAGAGTAAGAGAGAGATACAGAGAGAGAGGGAGAGAGATACAGAGAGGGAGAGATATACAGAGAGAGAGGGAGAGATACAGAGAGAAAGGGGGAGAGAGACACAGAGAGAGAGGGAGAGAGATACAGAGAGAAAGGGGGAGAGGGACACAGAGAGGGAGAGAGATACAGAGAGGGAGAGAGATACAGAGAGGGAGAGAGATACAGAGAGAGAGGGAGAGATACAGAGAGAAAGGGAGAGAGAGACACAGAGAGGGAGGGAGAGATACAGAGAGAAAGGGTAAAAGTGAAAAAGTCAGAGAGGGTAAGAGAGAGAAAAAAAGAGTAAAGAGAGAGTGATTGAGTATGAAAGAGAGAGAGAGATTGTGAGAGAAAGAAAATCACAGACAGTAAGAAAATGAGAGGAAGGGAGAGTAGGGAATTGAGAGAGAGAGAGAGAGAGTTACAAAGGGAGACAGACAAAAAGAATGAGAGAGCAGGAAAAAAAGAATGAAAGTAAACTAGCGAGAGAGACTGTGAGAGAACAAGAGAGTGAGAATGTGTGAGAAAGAAACGGTAACATTATAAACAGTAATATTACAACCAATAACCTAAAATACTGTAAACAAACAGTAGCACCATAAACATTAACATTGCGAACAACATAAGAAACTATTCAAACATTAGTATCCCTGACAGTAACATTGCATAAATAACATTATAAACATTAGTATCACAAACAGCAACATTACAAACAGTATCATTACAAACAGTAGTATCCCAAACAGTAGCATTACAAACAGTTACATTGCATACATAACATTCCAAACAGTATTATTCCAAACAGAAAGAGTAACATAGAATGCATAACAATGCTAACAGTAGTATCCAAAAGCAATAACATTACCAAAAGTATAACAAATATAAGATTACAGACAGTATTATACCGAACAATAACAAGACCTGGGAGGTCCTCGACATTAAAATACAAACAAAACCTTTAAGTCTGAGAAACACGAATCAATGAACACATTCCTTTCATCGAACTACTCATCAATCTAACACCTCCTCCCCAGTTCATGTTTAGCGTTAAACTAAACATGTCTAGTGAAGTCTCTCATCCCGGAGCTAAAGGTCTCACTACTATGAAGAGCACTACTTCTAAACATACTCTTTGAAGAAAAAATCAAGGGAGATTATCAGATATAATCAAACCTCGTTTCGTGAATAAGTTAAAATACAAAAACAATTATGGTTTATTTTACATGTGAATTTGTTCCGTTTGTTCACAGGGAGAATCTTGTTCAACTTGAAATGTTTCTGGTGTAAATAAATTAGTTATAAAAGCACATTTCTACCAAACAAATCATTGCCCACTGTTTAAATATCGATCCCAATATGTGCATGTAATTGACATTACTATCCTGCCATAGGGATAGCTGTCCCTAGTACTCTTGATCTTTCTCAAGAGTTATCTAGCTTTTTGACAATTCTGAGAACATCATCAAATGAAATCATTTGTATCTCTGGCTCTTTGGAGGACTTTTTATGTTATAATATCTTGACGACAATCTTTCTTTTTTATTTTTATTCAGTAGAAGATTATACATTGAGAAAAACACATAAGACAAAACCGTAAGTTCAAAGTTTTTCAACACAATTAAGGTTAACATTGTTCAGAAATAGTTCAAACTAATGATCATTAGGTTGTCTAGTGTTCTCTGTTTTAGACACAGGTACGTACACATGTGTCATACATGCCAAACAAACGAAGTCCTTGACATTGGGATTCATTCGTAAGGACCTGTGTCTAGTTTCTAAGGAAGCACATAAATTCCGATAAACATTATACAATATGTTTTTGTTGGTGTCAGAATGTTGACCTATTGAGCATGTTTTCGTGTCCATCAATGAGTCCTTAGAACTGGGAAATTTATGAGTATCGTTACATTTGCATGAATTATGGAAATAATTTTTCCATTGACCAGATGAGAATTATGCTTCCTACTTTCAAAGTGAAATATCAGATGCATTTTAATGTAGTTGGTTTAAATCTTTAATCTACTACTATACTCCGTCAATTGAAATTGTAAGCCTGAACACATATTGAATTTTTTGTCTTTTTTTTTGGCTCCTCCGTTGTAAGACTTTGTGTTCACTTCTGTCCTCCTTTGTAAGACTTTGTGTTCCCTTCTGTCCTCCTTTTTAAGACTTTGTGTTCACTTCTGTCCTCCTTTGTAATACTTTGTGCTCACTTCTGTCCTCCTTTGTAAGACTTTGTGTTCACTTCTGTCCTCCTTTGTAAGACTTTGTGTTCACTTCTGTCCTCCTTTGTAAGACTTTGTGCTCACTTCTGTCCTCCTTTGTAAGACTGTGTTCACTTCTGTCCTCCTTTGTAAGACTTTGTGTTCACTTTTGTCCTCCTTTGGGCACAAATAGTTTCTTGTGGTTGTAAAACCTGGTTTGAAGTGAAAAACTTGATTTGCTAGTAAAAGAAAAAGAAAAATATTTGCTTTTTAAATGCATTTATAAAAAAAAAATGGTTGAGTGACCTGAATTCGAAATGGAGGGCTCAAGCTTCTACAAGCTAACCACTGTACCGAGGAAGCGCTTATGGAAAATTGAAGGTTTTATATTTATCTTTTTTAAGCTTCTAACTTTAAAGCGGCGACCTATTTCTCTCTTTAAAATAAAGGGGACTAATTCAACTCATACCACTACATCAGTCAAGTACCATTTATTTCTCTTGTTCTATACCAAACAAAATAATTAATTACTAATAGTTTATTAACTAATTGATTAATTTTTTATTTATTCTTGTGTTGTCAGATAAAAGAAATAATTGCGCAAACTTTCAGCTTGATCCGAGATTTGGTGTCGGAGAAATAACGTTTACAAACTTTTTTCACAAGACAGACACACAGACAGACAGAATGGGGTGATATAAGGTTTGTACAAACAACTTACTTAAAAAAAAACACTTGATTGCAAGTTAATTTTTTTGGTTTTTTAAAATAATAAATTATAGATTATGTCAGCGCTCTTAAGTGCCGATGTTATTTACAAGGTCTTCTAGAGGTCGGTGCTTCTGACCATTTCTTGGGGTGAGTTTGTTGCTTTAGATCATATGATGAAGACGGTACAATGGATCAGATCTTGTGGTAAGGTCGCTGAAAAGATCGTGTGGTGATGAAGGTGCGACTGAACAGGTCAGTGCTGCACAGAACTAGTGCTAACGATTAGGGCTTGTCTGAGTGGACTTAGGTAAGTCAGTTGACTTACCGACACAATGGTATCTGGGGACTAGACAATATGACTCAGAATTATATGCTGTTGATTGATTGATTCTTTTTATCTCTCCGTCTTGGGTCTCTCTCTCTCTCTCTCATTCTCTTTTTATACACACAAACTCTGTGTCTCTGTCTGTCTGTCTGTCTCTTTTTCTCTCTCTCTCTTTATCTCTCTCTCTCTTTTATAGACATGAAATGCAGACGTTACTTCAAATAAGAAGATGATACGCTTGTTCCTAGCGCAATTAAGTCATGCATTTTAATCAAGCATAAGGAACAAGTAATGTGCCTTTATCTTTTTATCTATGAGTATTTTATTAGATTATATGTCGGTGTTTTATGTATAATTGCTACTTTACTTTTAAGTCTTCTGTCCTGAAGGCTTTCTAAATTTAGTGATTTTACTAAATTTCTTATTCTAGTCAAATGTGAATATTCGTTTGTTATGAATCTCACTGCTCTATTTTGTGTCTGTTCCAGTTTTCTTAATGTTTTTTTGAGTTGATGGGTTCCAAACAGAGGATGCATATTCTATTATTGGCCTAACCAAGGTTAAATAACATTTTAGTTTTATGTTCTTATTTGATTTATAGAAATTTCTTTTAATAAACCCTAATGCTTTGTTTGATTTGCTAATAGTTTCATCAATATAGGGATTTCATTATAGTTTTTCATTTATTATAACACCTAGGTATTTTGCGTTTTTAGTCTGTGTTATTTGTTTACCATGAATAAGATAAGTGGAATTAATTTGTTTTAGTTTTTCTATTACTCTGAATAATTCAAATTATTTTAGGTAGGTATATATATTTATATATATATACATATACAGATAGATCGACAGACAGGCTTTATATGTTTCTAATTTTCTTCTTACTTTCTCTCTCTCTCCCTCTGTCTGTCTGTCTCTCACTCCTTCTCCCTTTCTCTCTCTCTCTCTCTCTTTCGCCTAATTTCTCTAACCCTGGCTAATTCTCTCACTTAAATTACTAATGAGTGACCCATCTGATATCCTCAATTTATAAACATTCTAGTTAAGACAAATGGTTCCGTCCCTTGACAGACTTCCGCCTCGCTAAAAATAGAAATGTGATGACGTCTTCATCTTTGGGTGAAATGTTAATAGATCTACATTTGGGGTGACGCGATTACCAGGTGAGTGAGATCTACACGTCAACCCGGCACGAGAGATCTACACTCGTGTATAAACTTTTTTTTTTCACTAAAAGAAGCATAAAGTGTGAGTAATATTTGTACTTCTGCAGAGGTGGCCTTGGGGGGGGGGGGATGAGTAGGGCAACTGTCACAGGCGCCTTAGTACAAGAGAATCCTTTTTTATCGCCATCCCATCGTACCACTCGCGGCCCCCAAATAACACGTAGGGTCCCGCTCATTGCTAAGGCCAGTTCTGACTTGTAACATAAAGTAGAAGTGTAAAGTGGTAAAACACTTGGTCAACGAACCGAGCAGTTTTGAGCTCAAATCCCGGTGATGACTGAGATTTTTATCTTCGGGATTTTTAAGACGCCCCTGTGTCCACACCCAGCTTGACTAGCTTTCTGGAAATATAGGCGTCAGGTCATTGTGCTGGCCACATCTGCCCTCTAGATCCCAAGGCCACCTTTACGTTTAAAGTAAAGCAATTTGTAAATAAAATGCCTGAGTGCTTGCGTGATATTCACAATACCTAAAAACAAACAGTTTTAGGAAATTAACTTTTGTTTACCCTGAGATTTAAAAATATAAAGCTGTTATATTTATACTTGAAGGGAGGCAAATATGTCGGCCCACTTCGACCCTTATCTTGTAAGGGCCCGTGCATGCCCTTGGTAAATGCACAATCGTTGTAAATATAGTGTAATTAGCCTTTGATCCGTGTACTGAAAAGTATCGGATACATATAGAGCATTGATGCTCAAAATACGACCCGCGGGCCGAATACGTGGTTTCATCCGGCCCGCCTAAATGTCAGCACAAAATATAGAAAATTGCCCACAAAAAAAAAAAAAAATATTTTTATCTACATTAGGACCTTCACTTTTCTCTGATGGATTGGTACCATGACCTTAAACCTATAATGAAAGAGTGACTGTTTAAAAAGACAATATAAAAAAAGCGGCATTATGAAACAAATATGGCGACATTCTTGTTTTTAGCCGCGAATAAAAGATTGTTAAACTACGCATAGAAATTGGTTGTTTTTTAATTTTGCTTCGTTTTTTGTATCTTTTCTGTCACGTGGCCCGCGACACGAGTGTCGGAAATTAAAATAGCCCGCAGGTCAAATAGGTTTTGGCATCACTGACGTAGAGCGTAACTATTTTCTGTAATAGAATAAAAGTTTATATTTAACATAAGACTCGCACTGATGACATGCCACAAGTTCTAGGTAGAATTAACCCAGACTTCCTAACACGTTTAATGACGTTTCTGGTTTTAGATGTTTAGTAAATATCAAATAAATTTTTTTTTAACCATTCTCTTATACGAATGTGTTTTTGTGCGTGTGTTTATATTTTTTAGGGCATTCTACCACCCATTGTCCACAGGGCATCACCCGAGCACACCAAGGTATTTTAGGGCATTCTACCACCCATTGTCCACAGGGCATCACCCGAGCGGTATTTTATATATGGTTTTGTAATACGTTATGAGAAAAGAAATTATGAGAATTATGAGAAGCTTGACTGCCTTGTGTTGCTACTCAATGTACTTCCATTGTTTGCTCTCAACTTTGACATTAACTCTTTCTCTCTAAATCGACGATACGATCGTTGCTTTGACCACATTTAATTAAATTAATATTAAATTTTAAAAACTTTTCTCTATGTTATATATAAGGAGCATGCAGTCCCCTTTAATCCTGTACCAAATAAAACATTTTCTGATCCGAACGAACAAAGCTATTGAAGCTTAATCATAATATGGTAGTGAAATAGTAATGAGGAAAATGAATTCAGTCTGAATGTGCAAAAATAATTACGGAGGGAAAGAGTTAATCGCAGTTCAAGACAACAAGAAGAAATTAACTACACCATCTTAAATTTTTTTTTTATGTTTAAACTCGCCTTCACCTTTCTCTTAATCTGTTGAAACGTTGGGGCACCGCACAAGATCTGTTAACCCCATTTCTCCATTTCTCTCTGTCCTTTAGCATGGATAGAATTTCATTCAATGACGGGCCTGTCCATTCTTTGACGTTGTCTTCCTTTCGATTTCTTTGTCTGCCTCTACTCCTTCTTCCTGGTACTGTTCCCTGAAGGAATGTCTTGGCGAGCACTGAGGACCTTGCGATGTGACTAGCAAAATATTAAAAAAATATTTGTAAAAACACGCACATTTACAAACATGTCTCTCAATAATGTAAGATTTGTTTCCTTTTTTATATCAAACAATAATGAATTGGGAGAAGTAACGTGTACATAATTTGTACCAGACTGACAGAATGAGTTGATAAAAGCGTTGTGATAAATGTGAAAGAAGGGATGTTCACACCACATTTAACACTATAAAGCGTTAGTAAATGTGTGTTCATTGTGGTACTAGTAAACTTATCTATCCATCCCTTTAAAAAAATTTGATCTACTGAGCAAAGCTTTTGATATTTGTTTTTTAAGTTTTTAATTTAATAGATAAATAATAAAATGAAGAATAAAACATAATTTTAAAATGTATAAATATTTCTACTGTAAAAAAAAATATATAAAAAATTATAAAGACTTTCTCTCATCTTACTTTCTGACATTATTTGAAGTTTTTTTTATAAATGATTCCAAAATAAAGCAGAAAACGAGATGGATTTGAGAGTTCGTTTAAAATAATCATCAAAGAGAGAGCCCTATCTTAGTTAATGAACTAGTGGCTTTAGCCAACAACCACAACACAATATTGGTTTCAAACAGATCATAATATAAAAGTTGTCTTTTTTTTTTCTTAAACTATATATCCCATTAAATCAATATTTAGAAAGAAAATCCAATCATTTGAGCTAAATCGACACTTCCATGCAAACAAAATTTAATCTTTTTCTAGTTTCTATTTCAACTTGATTTCCTAATTATTTTTTTTTTTGGGGGGGGGGGGGGGGCTTTTGTTTTTGTACTGGATATTTTTCTATCAAACTGGAGCCAAACATTTGTTAAAATAGATTAACTTTGTTTTTATTACAAAAGCTCACTCTGTCTGTTTTCCTGTCTGTTTGGTAAAACTTTTGTACACTTTATTTCTCCCAGACCCATTCTCGGATCAAATTGAAACTTTGCAGAACTATTCATTGGCATAGACAACGCATGAATCAAAACAAAACAAAAAAACAACCAATTAGTCAATAAATTCCTGGGTGATAAATTAATATGTTTGATACAGACAATGAAAATTAATAACGGAAAAAACTTCTACATTAAGAGATATATAGCTGTAAGTGAGGAGTTATTTTCCTTATGTTAACTTTGTTTAATTTTTTTTTCTATTTTGCTTGTTCTGTGGCTTATTTAACTCTTTAGCTTCGTAATCCTTTGTCCACGTTCTGACAGAAGAGTTCTTTTTTCGCGTTTGTATATTCTACCCTGTTGTGATAAAACTTCAATAACATTTTTGTTGGTAATCAGAAAAAAAGTTACTATTGGTACAGAATTAACGGAGAATGCATGCTCTTTTTATATAACATAATTACAAGTTTATAAAATCAAAAATTAATTTAATTTAATGGGGTTAGCTCAACGGTGGTATCGTTAATTAGGAGAGAAAGAGTTAATGCGCTCTGGTCTAATCTCTCCACTACTTCACTAAGTTCGCCCTACAGAATGTAAGGTAGTAATAAAGACGTCGTAATCTAAATCTTTATGCCTTGCTGCAGTGTTTCCCAAAGTGGGGTGCATGTACCCCCAAGGGTACGGGAAGACTTTGGAGATGTTACTCGTTTCACCCATTAACTATGCAGATTTTGTTTAAATACCCATTTATTATGTTCTGTTTATAAATTAAAGTGTTATATGGGCTAAGGGGTACTCAGCATTACAAAAATATAAAAGGGGTACATATAGGTCAAAAGTTTGGGAAGCACTGCCTTAGAGTGAAAGAAGGACGTAGTTGATGATGTTTGTGATCAAGCCCGAATCATTCTGTTACCATTGGGATGCACGTGTTGCAAACGTCATAGTCTACGTGACGGAAGCAGGTGTAGGAGCATGCTGGGATATCACTTTTAAAAATGCTATTATGAAACTCGGCTAAAATAGTGAAATAATTTTTAAAAAAAAAATTTAAAAAAATAGCCGTCTAAAAAAATAAAAAATTCTGGTAATTTCCTGTAATGAAGGTGCTGTTGACGGTCGTTGACCTGTAGCACCAAACTGGTGGTAGACTGGTAGACAACTAAACCAATGTAGACGTATTAAACTTATAAAGGTGAAATAGCTTGAATAATTATTTTTTTTGAAATATAACTTTAAATACTATTTGGATGATTTCAATTTGATATTAAATATAATAAACTTATATTTTTACACGAATCTAACTCGATTTGGAAAGAACACCATAAGATAAAACACTCGGGGTGCCACCCGTGCACTCTACGCCCCTGCCTTTATTAACAAGTTTACTCGACATCTCCTCCGCTCAGACTGCATTGGAGATTTTATACACATTTAGTCACGTGACTAGCGAAGCTTGCCCTTATAGAGCATCACCAAAGAATTCTGACCATGTCCTTCAAAAAGAAAAAAAAAAGTAAAGTTCCCCTTTCGGACCTTGCGTTTTATGGGGCAGATAATGAAAAATTCATCTGTTTCTGTGGCCCACTGTTAATGAGGGTGTCATGTGACCAACCACTTATACTTTTCCACAACTCAGGTACCCATTAGAGCTGGATGGACTCAGAGGTACCCTAAAGGTCCCGACAGTAAATATCTCAGTCTTCACAAGGATTCAAACTCGGTACCCCTGGTTCGGAAGCCAAGCGCTTAACCTCTCAGCCACTCCGCCTCCTATGTCTTTCAAGGCTGCATACTTTATCAAGAGGCCCGGACGAGACTCTAGCTCCAAAACCATTCTATAGAAGTTAAATTATATAGAGAACTACCTGATCTGGTAATCAAAGAACGAAGCATACATTAAGACAAAGACACTCGTTTCGGTAACTTAAAATTATATATATATATATATATTATGTTATATATATATGTTTGTTTTAAACAAGCAAATCTTTAGAATTGAAATATGTCCGCATGTTAAAAACATAATCATTTGCCTACTGAAATAGCTGTTTAACACTTTTAACACCACTTATTCAATGATTGATTAGCCCATAGCTCATCAAAGTGTCTCATCTCAGTGACGTCCTTGGGAGGGAGGCGAGGGGCTCAGACCGAATCGGGGGAAACTCGTTAGAGGGCGAAACAAAATAAATCGATTGTCAGAAACAAAGATTTTTTTATTGAATGGAAGCTAGTGAAATAGCTGTACGTGTCTATCAATCAAGGAGGGAACTATCTGTATTGTATTCAGAGGTGGCCTCAGAAGTGCTCGGGGCCTTAGGCGAGTGTAGTATCAGGGCCACGAATATTTATATGGTGGGCTGAAGTTGAGAATAAATCATCTTTATCGCGAGGCCCCCTTAGGCCATGGCTGGTTGCCAAATTCCCCACCCCGGAGGCCGACTCTGATTGTATTTCAGGGAGAAAAAAAACACCTTGGAAATCTTTTTATGGAGAAATTAGTTTTTTTTAAATTTATTTTTGTTCGGAAGGGGGAGATTACAACATTAGATAATCGCACCAGGCGACATCGGCCTTAGCAACGCCTCTGTGTGTTACGTAGCTTATCAATCACCTTGTAGTAAGCGTTCAGTTTACAGACTCGACACCAGTGTTTCCCAAACTGTGTTCCGCGGAAACCCCAGTGTTCCGTAAGGCCTGAATAGGTGTTCCACGAACTACTGGAATATTTAACTAGTAGGTCACCACGTAAATAAATCTTTCTAAAAAAATAATCAAAGTGTTCCACTATATACTCAGAATGTGTGAAGTGTTCCGTTAAGGAAAAAGTTTTGGTAACATTGCTCTGCACCTTAGCAAAAGATGTAGGTTTTCGGGTCTCCCCGAGAACGGAGTTTAATTCTACACATTAGAGCTAAGGCTACGCCACACATTTGCAATTGTCCAAGTCGAGATTTGGTCCCTTTAATTTCTAGGCTAGTTCTTCCCTCCACTGGCTTGAATGAACAAATGTTTTGTCTAACATAAAAATAAATGGCGTTCAAATACTATCCTGAAGCCACGTAAGAACCAAGACTAGATGCAAAACTTTTTTTTTTTGAGGGTAGGGGGAGGAAATATCTTAAGATACTTTGACTTAAGGCGAGGGCTGATACCGAGCACCCTGGGGAGATCCTTTAGTTTGCTTTCTCCGTACCACATTGACCATGTAGATGTCAGTCATAAAACGATTTCTTGAGGAATGGTGTGTGAATTGTGAGAGTCTTTTCCTTTTTTTTTACTCTTTTTAAATCCTTTCATTACGTACCGGTAGCTGATGAAGGTGCCCAGGTTCGATACGGTCTCATCTCAACTATTCCGTAACGGCACGTCAGCTGTCAATATATTGCTAAGATGAGAAACTTACTTCATGTCTTCGCATCAAACAGAGAATGATTTAAATCTCCTCTACAACTTTCCCTAACCTTAGATTAGCCGGGGCCGAATAGCAGACAGGAAGTGTCATTCTATTCTGAGCCGTGCACCGATCCTCTGCAAGTCTGGGCCAATTATCATAACAGACAATCGTAAAAGCTACTCAGGGTTGTTATTTCTTTTTAAATCATCTCCAGTCACGTGACTCGTTTGAAACTGTTTCGTATACGATGAAAGTTTTTTTGACATGGGGGTAGGGAGGAAGAGAAGGCGAGGCTATCAGCAAGTAAATATCTGCAGAGATTTGTAGATTCTATTGTAGTCGTCTTTCGTTGCCAGCTCCGACACAGCCGGACATAATGTAAACACCTGTAAGTTTACTTTTCAGCCTTAGATAACAAGAGAACGTTCCGAAATGTTTAGCAAGTTAACCGAAAGGGACGTAACTCTCTTCGCGCCTTGAAAGTCACGCGCGAGAGAGGGAGAGAATTGTCTTTTGAGAATCTTCAGCTCTCTTGCCGGCAAAGATTTAAAAAATTAAATAAAAAAAGGACAAGAGCTGTGCACCCTGTTGCGATGACGTCACAGATAAAAGCACGTGGCACAAGCACTGACATAGATAAACGGATAAGGCTGAAGAAAGCTCTTAATCATGTGAACCAAGTGCAAGTTGAGTGACAACGCCTGGTCTAGAATTTTATTGTAACATAGAATTTAAAAAAAGAAAAATAATATCAATAACAGAGCATGTGCATATTGCTATTTTAAAAGGCTTTAAGAAGATAGCGCTCTTCGATATATGGCTCAAGATGAGTAAGATCAAGACCAATTGTCATAAAAGTCTGAACACTGACCTGCAATGTCGCAAACACCTGTGAGCAATAAATACCAATATCACTTTGCCAAGTCGAAGGTCTGGTTATGTCACTAGAATTTTTTACTGCCGTCGTGGGGGGAGCATGTAATCAAATGTGTTCTCCTCTCTCGGTTAGAGGACATCCGAAGCAGCCTATCTCCAGCTTGTTCCTAAATAATTTCTTCTTGATCTCTC